>BJKM01001293.1:0-93538 GCA_015082035.1 Chaenogobius annularis | reverse complement strand
GTGGTCGGACACAATTGTTGCTTGAGCGTATATATCGAGCAGAGCCAAAGTAACTCGCAGTGTAATGCTCAAACCAGAGCACAAAGAGACATTTCTGCTTCATTTAGTGTCATCAAAATGAGCTCTGAATATTCGTTTCACGTTTACTTTTCTTTAGGCCACGATTCAGCATTGGCCTAAACACACAAGAAGTCAGGCACAATATTGAACCCGTTATTCGTTCAGGGCGCCCAGACTTTAACGGAAACGAAGAAAAACATCTGGACGTGAAATGACTGTAGGAAATGAATTGAATAGACATTTGTTCTGCTGTTTCTACAGTGTGTTTGCTCCGGTCAAGGGTCATCTCTGCGTCACGAGGAGGTCAAAGGTCATCTCAGCGTCACGAGGATCAGGCCTCTCTAAAGATCTCTAAAGTCCAGCTTCATAAAACTGACCACAAAGAAACACTAAGATTTCACCGGTAACCTGTCTCTGGTTCAGTCAGAATCCTCAGGTGAAATCTCAGAGGTCAGAGGTCAGAGGTCAGGTTTATGGGTCTCTGTGGTCACTGGTTCTGTCAACATGAAACACAAACAGCACAAATAAACTAAAGTCACATTATTTGTTCAGCCTCAGAAAGTGTGGGAGTTCTTCAACTCCAAAGACGTGATCATGTCAGAGAAAGGACTTTAAGAGAGAAGAATTATATGACAAAACCAAACTGAGAAAGACATGAACAAACATTTGGAGTTAGATTTAGGGAGATTTCTTCCAAAAACAGAAAGTCTCACACAGAGTTCTTTCTATAAAATTCTACAGTGTGAACACAGAATGTCAGTGAACATGTCTTCAGGCTTTAGCAGTGGCTCTAATACGGCTGATGCAGCAGAGACGCTTTAAAAACCCTGAGGAGCAAAGTGTTTGTGACAGGCTTCAGGAAGTTTTCTGCGGCGGAAAAACATGAGAACAGGGTTAAAGCTACGCTGTGGAACATTAGAACAGAGTTAAACACATTTAAAGTGCTGACCTGCCAGGTAAACTCCCATGATGCCCCGAGCACCACCATGAGCTGCACGCAGGAGCCGAGAAGACCTCGCACTCGCTCATGAGCCGTCTCCGAGATGTACAACTGGAACACATTGGACGCTTTAAGTGTGTGTGACGTTTGCGTAGTGTATGTAGTATGTGTGACGTTTGTGTGATGTTTGTGTAGTGTGGTGTGTAACATTTGTGTTCGTGTGTGTGTGCATGTATAAATTTGTGTAGTTTGTGTGTGCATGTGTAACATTTGTGTGCAGTGTAGCATTTTTGTTTGTGTGTGTGCAAGTGTAACGTTGTGTAGTGTGTGTGTGTGTGTAACGTTGTGTGTTGTGTGTGTGTGTAACATTTGTGCAGTGTGTGTGTGTGTGTGTAACATTTGTGTAGTGTGCCTGTGTGTGGGTGTAACATTTGTGTAGTGGTGTGTGAGTGGCGTGTGTAACGTTTGTGTAGAGTGTGCATGGGTGTGTGTGTGTGTGGACGTTTGTGTAGTGTGTGTTTGTGTGTGACGTTTGTGTAGTGTGTGTGTGTGTGTGTGTCATTTGTGTAGTGTTTGCGCATGTGTAATGTTTGTGGAATGGTGTGTCCGCACACGTGTGGGTGATGTTTGTGTAGTTTGTGTAGTGTGTGTGTGTGTGTGCAACGTTTTTGTGTGTGCGTGTGTATGTGTGTGCGCGTGTGTAACGTTTGTGTAGTGTGTGGTGTGGTCATGTGTGACGTTTGTGTAGAGTGCGCGTGCGTGGTGTAGACGTTTGTGTAGTGTGGGTGTGTGCTTAACGTTTGCGAGCGTGTGTAACGTTTGTGCAGTGTGCGTGTGTGAACATTTGTGTGAGTGGTGTGTGAGTGCGAGTGTAACGTGTGTGTGACGTTTGTGTAGTGTGTGTGTGTATGTTTGTGTAGAGTGTGTGTGTGTGTGTGACGTTTGTGTAGTGTGTGTGGCGTTTGGTGTAGTGTGTGTGTAACGTTTGTGTAGTGGTGTGAGTGCGTGTGTACGTTTTGTGTAGAGTGTGTGTGAGACGTTTGTGACGTGTTTGTGTGTGTTTGTGACGTTTGTGTAGTGTGTGTGTTTGTGACGTTTGTGTAGTGTGTGTAACGTTTGTGTGTGTGGGTGTAACGTTTGTGTAGAGCGTGTGTGTCGTTTGCGTAGTGTGTGCGCGCGTGTGTGTAACGTTTTGCGTTGTGTGTGTATGCGTTTGCGTGCGTGTGTGTATGTGTGTGCGCGTGTGTAACGTTTGTGTAGTGTGTGTGTGTGTAACGTTTGGTGTAGTGTGTGTGTGTAGAGTGTGTGCGTGTGTGTATGTGCGCCTCTGGGCCAGAGGTGCACAACACGCCACTGTAACTACATTTGGGTCGCACAAAATATATCCCAACTCTGTTTTAATAAATGTAAATACGTTACAATAACTACCGATAGATTAGATTTCTGAGAAATGACATACAAAATGCTTCACAAACAGCTTTGCAAAATTGCCCATCTAGTACTGAACCAGGATAAAACCAGGACTAACCCAGAATCAAAACGGGTCCAAACAAAATTAAACAAGAACTAAACCAAGACCAAACCAGGTCTAAACTAGTGCTAACCCAGAATATTGCTGTTGTAATATTTGGAAAATGGGTGGTGGGCCGGACTAAATTGTGTGTCTGTTTGGAGGGCCTGATATGTTGAATAGCCTGGTGTAGGGTGTAGTGTGGCGTGTTTGTGTGTAACGTGCGTGTGTGTAGCGTGTGTGTGTGGGAACGTGCGTGTGTGTAGCGTGTGTATAGCGTGTGTGTGTGTAGCATGTGTGTAACATGCGTGTGTGTAGAGTGTGTGTAACGTGCGTGTGTGTAACATGTGTATAGCATGTGTGTGTAGCGTGTTTAACGTGCGTGTGTAATGTGTGTGTGTAGCGTGAGTGTAACGTGCGTGTGTACCCTGTGTAACTTGTGTATAGCGTGTGTGTAACGTGTGTGTGTAGCATGTGGGTGTGTGTGTGTAAGCTGCGTGTGTGTAGCGTGTGTAATAGGCGTTTGTATAGCGCGTGTGTGTGTAGCCTGTGTGTGTGTGTGTAGCGTGTGTGTAAACGTGCGTGTAGCGTGTGTATAGCGTGTGTGTAGCCTGTTTGGGTGTAGCGTGTGTGTGTAGCGTGTGTGTGTGTGTAGCCTGTGTATGTGTGTGTGTAACGTGCATGTGTGTAGCGTGTGTATGGCGTGTGTGTGGTGTAGCCTGTGTGTATAGGTGTGTGTGTAGCATGTGTGTGTAGCGTGTGTGTGTAGCGTGTGTGTGTAGCGTGTGTGTGTAGCGTGTGTGTGTAACGTGCGTGTGTGTAGCCTGTGTGTGCGGGTGTGTGTAGCTGTGTCTACTGTAATGTGCGTGTGTAACGTGCGTTAATCAGGCGTAGCGTGTGTGCGTGTAGCGTGTGTGGACGCACCGGCACGACGAGCGACGTCACTATCCGCTGGCGAGCCCGGTGAGCACTCGGCCGGTGTAGAGCATCCACACGTTCTGAGGGAGCCGCCACGATGATGGTGAAGCCGCAGACGAACGGGCAGTGCCGCCGACAGCATCAGGGACAGTTTCCCCTCCCCACCTCTGCACCAGCCACCCACCAACCAGGCCTCCGGCCGCCGCATCCGCAGCGCCACGATCGACTGAAACAAGAGTGACACAGAGGGTGAAGCAGGGGGCGAAACAGAGGAAACAGACAGTGAAACAGAGAGGGAACCAGAGAGTGACCAGAGAGTGAAAATGAGAGGGTGAACAGAGAGTGAACCAGAGAGTAAACCAGAGAGTAAACCAGGAAGTGAACCAGAGAGGGAACAGAGAGGGAAACAGAGAGGGAACCAGAGAGGGAACCAGAGAAGGTGAACAGAGAGGGAACAGAGAGGGAACCAGAGAGGGAAACACTAGAGGGGGAACTAGAGGGGAACTAGAGAGGGAACCAGAGAGGTGAACCAGAGTGACACAGAGAGTGACCAGAGATAGAGTGACAGAGAGTGACAGAGAGTGACCAGAGAGTGACACGAGAGTGACACGGAGTGTGACACCGAGTGACACCGAGAGTGACACACGAGAGTGACACAGAGAGTGACACAGAGAGGGAAGCAGAGAGGGAACCAGAAAGTGAGAGGAGAGGGACCAGAGAGGGAACCAGAGAGGGACAGAGAGGGCAGAGAGGGAGAGGGAGAGGGGAGGGACAGAGAGGGAACCAGAAGGGTGAAACAGAGGGTGAAACAGAGAGGGAAACAGAGAGGGAACCAGAGAGTGAAAGAGAGGGAACCAGAGAGTGAAACAGAGAGTGAAACAGAGAGTGAAACAGAGAGGGACAACAGAGAGGGACACAGAGAGGGACACAGAGAGGGACCAGAGAGACACAGAGGGTGAAATGAGAGGGAAAAGGGTGAACCAGGATGAACCAGAGAGAGGAGTAAACCAGAGAGTAAACCAAGATAAACAGAGAGGGAAACAGAAGAGGGAACAGAGAGGGAACAGAGAGGGAACCAGAGAGGGAACAGAGAGGGCTAGAGAGGGAACTGACAGAGGGTGAACCAGAGAGTGCACAGAGAGTGAACCAGAGAGTGAACAGAGAGTGACAGAGAGTGACACGAGACACCGAGACACCGAGAGTGAACAGAGAGGGAACAGAGAGGGAAAGAGTGAGAGGGAACCAGAGAGGGAACCGAGAGGGACCAGAGAGGGAGAGGGGAGAGGGAGAGGGAACCAGAGAGGGAGAGGGGAGGGAGAGGAGGGGAGAGGGAGAGGGAACCAGAGGGAACAGAAGGGTGAAACAGAGGGTGAAACAGAGAGGGAACAGAGAGGGAACAGTGAAGAGGGAACCAGCGTGAAACAAGGGCAGAGTGTACAGAGAGGGAACAGAGAGGGACCAGAGAGGGAACCAGAGAGGGAGAGGAACCAGAGAGGAAACGGGTTGAACAGAGGCTGATACTAGAGAAGGAACTGAGAGAAGAAAGGAAGAGAGGGAAGTAGAGAGGGAAACCAGCAGAAGGTGAACCACGAAGAGTGACAACAGAGAAGTTGACCCCGAGAGTGACCCAGAGATGACCACCGAGAACGTAACACCGAAGGACACAGAGAGTTGACACAGAGAGTTTACACAGAGAAGGAAAGCATGAGAGGAACCAGGAAAGTGAGCAGGGGAACCAGAGAGAGTGGAACTCAGAGAGGAGAAGGGAGAGGGAACCAGAGAGGGGAACCAGAAAGGTGAAACAGAGGGTAAACAGAGAGGGGAACCAGAGGGTGAACAGAGAGGGGAACCAGAGAGGGTGAACCAAAGGGACAGGGGGTGAAGCAGAGAGGGAGCAGAGAGAGAAGTTGAAACAGAAGAGTGAAATACAGAGAGGTGAAACAGGAGGTGAAACAGAGAGTGAAACAGAGAGGGACCAGGGTGAGTGAACCAGAGAAGTTGGAAACGGGTTGAAAACAGAGGCTGATACTAGAGAGGCAAACGTGAGAGAGGGAAACTGAAAAGGGAAGCAGAAAGGGAAGCAGAGAGGGAACCAGAGAGGGAACCAGAGGAGGGAACCAGAGAGGGACACTGCGAGTACAAGAGTGAACGGAGTGACACAGGGGGGGGGAACCAGGGGCGAGTGACACAGCAGAGTGGACACACTGTGAGAACCTGCGAGTGACACATGGTGCGAGTAACCTGCGAGTGAACCTGCAGAACTGCGAGTGAACCTGCGAGGTGACCTGCGAGTGACACAGAGAGTGAACGAGAACTGCGAGTGACACAGAGAGAGGGACCAGAGAGGGGAACCAGAAGTGTAACACAGAGAGTGACACAGAGAAGTGACACAGAGGAGAATGAACAGAGAGTGGACACAGAGAGGGAACCAGAGAGTGAACCAAGAGAGGACCAGAAGAACATGAGAGGGAAAAAGAGAGGGAAACATGAGAAGGGAAACCAGAGGAGGGAAACAGAGAGGGAAACAAGAGAGGGAAACAAGGGGAACAGAGGGTGAAGCCATAGAGTGAACCAGAGCGGGAAACAGTAGGTTGAAGCAGAGGTGAAAGCGAGGGGAAGCAAGGGTGGAAGCAGAGGGTGAAGCGAAGAGGGAACAGAGAAGGGACTCGGTGCGCAGTGAACAGCGAGAGGAAACAGTGAGAGGGGGAACCAGCGAGTGAAACAGACGCAGGTGAACTTGCGAGCTGACACAGAGTGAACCTGCGAGTTGACACGAGAAGAGTGGAACCTGCGAGTGACACAGAGAGTGAAACCTGCGAGTGACACAGAGATGTGAACCTGGCCAGTGGCACAGAAGAGTGACACTGCGAGTGACCACAGAGAGTTGAAACGCATGACCAGAGTGACCTTGCGAGTGAAGAGAGTGAAACCTGCGAGTGACAAGGGGAACCAGATGAGGGAACCAGAGAGGGAACAGAGAGAGAACCAGAGAAGGAACCAGAAGAGGGAACCAGAGAGGGAACCTGCGAGTGACACAGAGACGGCAACCTGCGAGTGATAACAGAGAGTGATACAGAGAGGGAACAGAGAGGGAACCAGAGAGGAACCAGAGAGGTGAACCAGAGAGGGAACCAGAGAGGATAACCAGAGGAGGGAACCAGAGGTTTGAACAGAGGTTGAAGCATGAGGGTGAAGCCAGAGGGTGAACACGAAGGTGAACCCAGAAAGGGTGAACAGAAGGATGAAGCCAGAGCAGGAAGAGCGGAAACAGAGAGGTGAATCTGTGGGCTAGTAGAGAGGGAACCAGAGAGGGTACCAGTGAGTGGTGAACCAGAGAGGGAACCAGAGGAGTGAACTGCGAGTGACACAGAAGAGTTGGAACCGCGAGTGGACACAGAGGAGTGAACCTGCGATGGGACACTGAGAGGGAACCTGCCGAGTGACACTAGAGGAGGGAAACCTGCGAGTGAACACTGAGAGTGCACCTGCCGAGGACACAGAAGGAAGGGAACTGCGAGTGCACAGAGAGGGAACCGCGAGTGACAACTGAGAGGCAGAACCTGAAGAACCCGGAACCTGAGAGGGAACCTGGGGGTGAAACAGGGGCGTTGACACAGGGGGTGACACACGGGGGGTGACACAGGGGTTGACCACAGGGGGTTGACACAGGGGGTGAAACTGAAGAGGGAACCAAGTACAGGAGAGGGAAAATAGAGAGTAAGGGAACCAGGAAGGTGAACCAGAGGGTCGAAACTGGAGAGGGGAAATAGGGCTGAAAACTAGAGGGAACCAGAGAGGAACAGAGAGTGAAACAGAGAGTGATTGTTTACTTTGCCTGAAACGACAATCAGTCCAAATGTTATTCTTAATACAAAAGTAACTCTTAGCTTTTCCATCATAAAAACACATTCGATCAACAAGTTCGTCTTTCTGTTCGTGTCCAAAACATCTGAACACTGAACTTTGTGTCGTTTAATCTTTGTTTTATACAGAACTGCAGCGCTTTTATTTGAGCCATAAAAAATAAACTTAGCTTAACCATTATATGATATATATATTAAAACATTTCGGAACATGACTCGTTTACATTCATAGACGTCACAAACGCAATCATTGTTTATAAAATGTGTGGGAAAGATATTTGAATCATGATTTTACTTATTCAGTCTGAAGTTCAGTTTTTTATTTTCAGTTTGACTTCATATGAACATTTTAATTTGGACTGAATGATTGTGTCCAAAAATGAATCAAACATTGCAATAAGGTCGCTATGGCAGCAGTCAACAGCATCATTACCCCACACTGTTATTGCTTTGTTTGGAATGTTCCACAGCACAGCATTAAGACTTTACCAACTGTGGTATTTACCAATAAAGTGGGCTCGCCTCTGCCACAGATCTGACATGTGACCCTGGTAACGTGTCACCACTACCCTTTACGTGTGTATGTGTGTGTGTGCGTGTGTGCCGTACCCCAAACCACGAGGCCTGCCGCCGCGTCCAGCCTGACCTTGGGGTCGGCGCGTGGTCATCAGGTCTGGGATGGCGGGAAGAACTGTACCCCAACACGAAGCCGAAACTCAGGGGTCCCAGGACGGCCGCGAAGGAGGCGAGAAACAAACGAGTGTTCTGGACTTTACTGTGAGAAGAGAGACCACTGTGAGGGACTTTAACAGAGAAGACTGTGAGGGACTTCAACAGAGAAGAGGACGACCGTGAGGGACTTCAACAACAGAGACTTCAAAGACTGACGTGAGGGACTTCAACAGAGAAGACCGTGAGGACTCAACAGACTGACCGTCAGGGGACAGAGAGGACCGTGAGGGACTTAAACAGAGAAGCTACAACCGTGAGGGATCTTTAACAGACATGACCGTGAGGGACTTTAACAGACATGACCGTGAGGGACTTTAACAGACATGACCGTGATGGAACTTTAACAGACATGACCGTGAGGGAACTTTAACAGACTGAACGTGAGACTTTAACCAGCACTGACGGGACTTTAAGCTGACCGTGAGGGACTTTCAACAGACATGACCGTGAGGGACTTCAACAATGACCGTGAGGGACTTTAAACAGACATGACACCGTGAGGGACTTTAACAGAGAAGAGAGGACGGCCGTGAGGGACTTCAAACAGAGAAGACCGGAGGGACTTCAACAGAGAAGTGACCAACCGTGAGGGACTTTAACAGACATGAACCGTGAGGGACTTTAACAGACATGACCGTGAGGGACTTTAACAGACATGACCGTGGAGGACTTTAACAGACATGAGCCGTGAGGGACTTTAACAGACAGAACCGTGAGGACTTCTACGACAGACCCGTGAGGGACTTCAACAGACATGACCGTGAGGGACTTCAACACAGACGTGAGACGAAGAGAGGAACTTGATTAACAGACATGACCGTGAGGAGCTTTACAGACATGACCGTGAGGGACTTTCAACAGACAATGACCGTGAGGGACTTTAACAGAGAAGAAGACGACCGTGAGGGACTTTAACAGAGAAGAGAGACGACCGTGAGGGACTTTAACAGAGAAGAGAGACGCCGTGAAGGGACTTTAACAAGAAGACCGTGGGGGACTTTTAACAGAGAAGATAGCCGACTGCTGAACATGTAATGAGTGCATTAAACTGTTATTACAACAATGAACATGTAGTTCCAGTAAAAGTTTCATAACCTTCTATCTGGCGCTATCTTGGCGTTAAACCCCGAGTTTGTCTCTACAGTTGAAAAGTGGAGTCCGTTAGAACAGTTGTGTTTCACCTGAGGTACAGCTCCTGCTCCGACAGCTCACTCTGCCCGGGACTGGGCTCTCTCTGCCCGGCCTCGTCCTGCAGCAGCCCGCGCCTCTCCTCCAGAGTGTCCGTCATCCCGGGCTCCGAGCTCCGAGCTCCGAACGCGGCACAAGCCTCAGAACAAACCTCAGAACCAGCCCGAAAACAAGCCTCAAACCCGGGGAGAAGCGCGTCCCTGCAGCGGCGCGGTGAAGAGCGAGGACCGGGTGCACAGAGACAGAGAAGCCGGAGAAGAGCGCCGGGCTGCGGGCATGGTCCCTGCGTGTCTCCGGGGTTGAGGTCGGGTTTGATTCTGCTGAACCGGAGCTTCGATCAGCTGATCCGAGCGTGCCTCTTATTTCCTGTTTCCTGGAGAATCTCACAATAAAAGTCTCACTGTCTCGTTTTTCAAAATAAAAGCAACGAAACCAACATCAAGATTCGACAGATCCACTCGTGATGATACAACAGGTCTATACTGATTTAGGCTGATAATAAATCATATAATTACATTTAAGCCTCAAACAAAGTATTTTACGATCGGCAGTCAGTTTAGTACGGAGCCCCTGAAGTCCCCTAAATGAGAGAATAAATGATCTCGTTCACACAAGATAATTAGTCAATCTTTTGTAAATAAGAACGACCCCTGTGAGCAGAGTCACTGCTCCACAGATCTCACTTATACATTTTACTGGTGGACATTACTGGCTTGTCTCTATGGAGATAGATATGTTTAATGTTATATTGTGGAACATTCCACATTGTGAAGTCACACTTTCTTCTTGCTGTCAGGGTTATCACGATCTATAATATGTTTTACATTAAGATTATTGTATTAGAAATGTCAGTTTGTTCCTAAGCTCCCGAGCCTCTATAAGGTTTGCTTTTCTTGTGCTGAAGATGATTATTAAATATCTATTTTTAGGGGACTTCAGGGTCTATAATAAATACATTTAAAATAAAGAATAATCACAACACAAACTTGAGTATTTGTTAATTACAAGGCAGATTGTCTTTATGAGATTCTCCAGTGTTCTTACTCAGTTTTTAGTCTTTTTTGTCAAGCTCTTTGAGTATCTTGAAAAGCTCTACAGAACTTAGCGAGGAGGCGGAGCTGCAGGAAGTGTGACGCGAGCTACGATCACCACAGGAAGTTCCGTCTTCAGGTGAAACGGAAGTGCGCCCAGGCTGACCTGTACGAGGAAGTGCACGGACAGCGCCTCGCAGTGGTGGACGGTGAGCGCTGCGTCGTGTGGCACCTGCAGCGCACACGTGTCCTGCCTGAGCTCGCCCGTCTTCAGAACCGGCTTAAACTCTGTCTGAAGGCAGTTTATCTCCGTCTTTTTGTGGTGACGTGAGCTATACTCCTCGGACCGCAGCAGGAAGAAGATCGGCTCCAGGTCGCGTCCCGAGAAGTTAAAGATTTTTGCCTCGACTAAAATCTGGTCTCCCGGAGAGAAGACTTTCCCATCTGCGCGGACTTCTATTTTTGAACCAGAAAAAAGAGATGCCACACATTTACTTTGGCTTTCCTTGGGCAACAGCAGCGTGGCGACGTTCCTGGAGAAGAAGTGAATCTCCTGCTGGACTCGCCGCGGTTTCTTGTATCGGCGGCACAGCGCGGCTTCGACGGAGTAAACGACTGAACCGTACGCGCCGTGGAACGAGGAGGGCAGAGGTTCGGACGGAAGGTGCAGGGTGAAGCCGAGCTGGTGAGGGCCCGGAGTGAGCGTGGTCTCAGCGTCTGCGGAGATGAGCACCTCCTTGGTCTTGAACAGTCTCAGATGGCGACGAAAGGTTTTGAGGAATCCTGAATGTACATCTGACTCCATCTGCTTCCACGCAGCGTTAGCATCTCCTTTAGCTTTCACGCTCAGGCTCAGGAGCTTGGTGGGTCTGAGCAGGTCGAGGGAGACTTTTCCACTGATGGTGTCGCCCTCTGAAAACGTACAGAGTCGTTTATTTTGTCAAGAGAGAGAGAGAAGCTTCGTGATGGTAGGCATGGTTCTGTCTGCGAGAGGCGTGAGGAAGAACCAGTTTGTCCACTTTTGTTGGGGGGGGGATGAGAGAGAGAAGGAAGGACATGCAGTAAAACGAACTCACAACACTGCGACCAGCTGCACTTGGAGCCTGGCATACATGTGCTCTGCTTTAACCACTCCACCACCGGGCAGGACCTGTTTGTCCACTTTCAAACGGTTCAGAGCAATTGCAGTGAAGTGTCTGACTTGAATTAATTTTTCGCAGTAATCTCTCAATAAAATCATTTCGTCATAATTATAAAAAGTTATATATTTTATATTCTTGCTACTGATCATTAGTTTATTACATGAACATTTTAAGGAGTAAATTACGTTAATTCCGTTTGTCTGCATTCATGTCACATGTCACATGTCCTCCACTTCCTGATGCTCCACATGCTTCCGCTGCAGGTCACACACAAGTCAAGTCTTTCTGCATTTCTTTTCCTCATTCTGTCTCTCACTCAGAGCCATGCCTTCTGTTGCAAACTTCTCTCTCTCTTTTGACAAAATAAACGACTCTGGGA
Organism: Chaenogobius annularis; assembly: GCA_015082035.1. NCBI lineage: Eukaryota > Metazoa > Chordata > Actinopteri > Gobiiformes > Gobiidae > Chaenogobius > Chaenogobius annularis. The sequence continues at coordinate 81,775 of BJKM01001293.1, read as the reverse complement.
CATTTTCCGAGGGAGACACCATCAGTGGAAAAGTCTCCCTCGAGCTGCTCAGACCCACCAAGGTCCTGAGCCTGAGCGTGAAAGCGAAAGGAGATGCAAACGCTGCATGGACAGAACAAGTTCCGGATGAAGGAAACCACTCCAGCTACAATGCCCACCGCAGACTGTTTAAAGAAAAACACTTCATCATTTCAACAAGACTCAAAGAGACCGTTCTTCCTCTCGGATCTAACTTGTTTCCGTTCAAAGCCTTCGGATACCGTCCAAAGAACACCTGCCCTCTGGAGTTTCAGCGGCCAATACGGCTCCATAAGCTACCAGCTCGAGGCTAAAACTCTGCCGCAGAAACAAGAAGCCTCAAACAATCCAAGAGGAGTTCATTTTCCGCTCAAAGTCGGTCCCCAAGTGTGCCCTGATGAGCCCCCAAAGGGCACTCGCGAAAGCTGACATCGGAACGTACAGGAGAGGGTTTGCCGAGCTGGAAGTCCTGCTGGAGGGAAACACATTTGCGCCGGGCGAAATGATGAAGATTGTGGCAAAAATCACCAAATTCTTCAAACCACATCGTCAGACACCACTCTTCAAGCTGAAAAGGGACGTAGATTATGTGGCAGAGGCACGGTCCACATCGACCTCAACCAAGCTTCAAACAGACACAGGGCCAATGGTCCGGCCGCACACGGGACCAGGAGCAGGTGTGTCTGATGCTTCTCCCGCCACAAGACCGCCGACGATCCACAACTGTTCAGTGATAAGGCAGAGTACAGCCTGCAGGGGGAGCTGGAGGTGCTTTATTCAGACGCGCGCGCGAGTTTGTCTACCGCTGGTCTCATCGCGTCGGTAACTGCTGTTCTCACAAACACCTGACACAATACATCCAATAGCTAATACTTTTACAACTTCATCCTGATCTGAACTGTTAAGATCGGGATGGGTCGACTAGAACAGGCTTCTGCTGGTGCAGAGTCAGGACTAACGTGGACGCGGCTCACTCCTGGTGCCGAGTTCGGACAAAAGTGGACGGCCTCCTGCTGGTGCAGAGTCAGGATAAACGTGGACGGCCCTGCTGGTTCAGAGTCAGGACTAAACGTGGACCGGCCTCCTTCCTGGTGCCAGAGTCAGGACTAAACGTGGACCGGTGCTCCTCCTGGTGCAGGCAGGACTAAACGTGGACCGGCTCCTCCTGGTGCAGAGCGACTAAGGGGCTCTTGGTAGAGTCAGGACTAAACGTGGACCGGCCTCCTGCTGGTGCCAGAGTCAGGCACACGTGGACCGGCCTCCTGCTTGGTGCCAGAGTCAGGCTAAACGTGTACCGGCCTCCTCCTGGTGCAGAGTCAGGACTAACGTACCGGCCTCCTCCTGGTGCCAGAGTCGGACTATACGTGGCCGGCTCCCTGCTGGTGCCAGAGTCAGGACTAAACGTGGACCGGCCTCCTGCTGGTGCCAGAGTCAGGACTAAACGTGGACGGCCTCCTGCTGGTGCCAGAGAGGACTAAACGTGGACTGGCTCCTGCTGGTGCCAGAGTCAGGACTAAACGTGGACTGGCCTCCTGCTGGTGCCAGAGTCAGGAAATGTGACTGAAATGATTTTCTTTGCACTCTTTCTCTTTTATGTCTTAAATGTGATTTTATTGCATTTTTCCTGTTGTAAGAGCACTTTAATTGCCTTGTGTAAAACATGTGCTCTACAACAAATACTTGCCCTTGTCTTAAAGCTCCTCCTGAACTGTTTCAGTACTTGCATTGGGCCAAGGATTGGTCGTGTCAAACTGCATACTAAAAGAGACACATTTTATCGCCAGCAGTCATTGCGATCCCCGAACCCAAAACACAGAATAACAATAAACATAAAACACAGAACCTGAGAGCGAAATTAAAAGAAGAATACAAGTAGACAGTGATTAAACAGCAAAAGAAACAAAAATCATGGGCACATTTAAATTAATATAACAGTCCCACTTTGTCCAAAGTCGGTAAAATCTGTCCATGTCCATATTTTCATAGTTCTAACCAACTGAGTGGGGGTCCGCAGCGCATTGGTCATTTCTGTCCATTAAAAGATCAAATTTATAACCCTTGATAAACATCTCAGTCAGAGGGTATAATTGTCATGACTTTATTTAATTTCTTGGTTATAATATTCATTGTTATTTTTGTCTTCCCTTTATTTTTTCTATTTTATAAAAAATGCTGCCGCCACCACGCCTCCTCGCCGCCCCCACGCCTCCTCCACCGCCTCTCTGTCAGCCTCCTCCACCGCCTCTCTGTCACGCCTCCTCCACGCGCCTCCTCCACGCCTCCTCCACGCCTCCACCACGCCTCCTCCACGCCGCCCAGCAATGCAAGCATCTTGTTTTGTGGTTGACAGATAAGTCTGAAGGTCTGGACGTTTCTAGTCTGTCCACAAAGCACATTGAGTCTGTGAAAACTGTAAATGACTTTGCACCAGCCACAAACACGACTGAAGGCTCTGCTGGGGTCGGGTCACGTGGAGTCTGTGGTTTTATCATAGACAGAGTCACATTTGAATGTAAATGTAATTAGACAAATAAAGAGTAGAAAGTATGTCTGCATTACAATGAACTCTGTTATTTGTTATAGCAAATTTGTATCTTTTTTTTCCTGTTCAGGCAAAATCTTCTGGACTAAAATATTTTATCCTCGTTTCATAATAAATTATTTTTGTTTTGTTTGCATTAAATTACCAGTTAAAAAGACACATGTCTTTGTTAACGAAAACTATTAGTCAAATAAAAGTATTTTTGTAGATTAATAAACACAAGAGACTATGTATATTCACGCTCCATCGTTTCAGTCCCAAAACCAGAACCAACACTTATGTTGATATTTCTAACTCTATGACGCAAAGCAAAGTCCAAGAACGTGACATGGATAATAATAATAATAATAATAATAATAATAATAATGATAATAATAATAATAATAATAATAATAATAATAATAATAACAGATCCCTGTGACGGTCTTGATCCCTGTGACGGGTCTTGTGACGGGTCTTGATCCCTGTGACGGTCTTGATCCCTGTGACGGTCTCTGTCATGGTAACGGTTCGAATGTGAGGGTGGACTAAAACATGTTCCTCACTCATGGTTCAAAAGGAAGAAACGGGTCATTTTGCATATTTCAAAGGGTGGGGTCCAAAAGGTAGGTCAAGGAATTAATGAATGAATAAATAAATAAACGTATTTGTATCCCAGATTGTGAGCAGTGCGCAAAAAAAACAAAATACAAATTGCAATCAAATAAATAACGTACAGAAAATACCACGACAAAAGCACCACATTTCCAAAAATCGGCGGTCCAGACGATAGTTAGTCCTGGGTCAGACCTGATTGGGTCAAGTCCTAGTTTAATGCTGGTTCAGAACTGGATGGGCAATTTTCCAAAGCAATGTTGGTAAAGCCATTTTGTATGTTATTTCTCACAAAAATCGAATCAGCAGTTATTGTATTCACAAAATGTATTGAAACAGTGTTGGGGAGTGTGTGTGCGACCCAGAGTGTTGTTACCGTGGCGTGTTGTGCAACTTCGCCCAGAGGCCTGCTGTACCAGGGTGGCCTGAGTCCTGAACGACTCAAAGGCCCGGTTTAAAAGTCTACACTTGTAAAAAAGACCACATTGTTTGAAGCGTTTCTATGGATGTGATATTAGAAGAAGCACACAGTGATACAGCTAACAAGAAGACTTTCAGTGGTGCAGCAAGAAAAGTTCAGCAGAATCATCAAGTTTTTTGAGGAATTCTCCAAGTTTGCGCAAAAAGATAATTCAATAGTTCTGAAACAGGACTTTTCCAGACTTTTCCAGATCTAAATTAGGGCAACTCTGGCTCTGCAACAGAAATACAACAAAGAGCCCGCCTCTCATCCTGCTGCCTAAAGCACCCCACACCCAAGCCCCCAAAACAGTACCAACTTAATACTACTTCATTGCAATGAGAGATATTTCACGACCGCACGGCACCTGGGCATTTACAAACTAAAGTTGGAACACACTGGTTACCAGGTTCCTGTGAGTGCCAAGTTCCTGTGGGTGCCAGGTTCCTGTGGGTGCCAGGTGCCTGTGGGTGCCAGGTGCCTGTGTTCCTGTGTTTTTGGTTTAGTTTGACCGCTTTGAAAGAACGGGTACGAGCTCACTAACTCCTTCACCAGTGGTTTGCTGTGGACCTACTTTTGTATTCGGACAGTGTGCAGTGTTTCAAGCGAGATGATCCGCCCTCTGTGGTGCACGGAATGAATTCGGCTCTGTAACAAAATCTCAGATAACAACGACGGATATGAGAACACAGGTTTAATAAATAGGTTTAATAACGTGTTTCTTGCGTTACACCTCAAGCACAAGTGCACCACTTATAACACTGGTGAAGGTAATAAATAACGTGGACATTTGTGTTTGCTTTTGTCTGTTTTTATTTCCTACCGACAGGAGTTAAAAATGAACACCGCATCTGGCTTTTCCAATACGGCAGTGATGATAAAAAACATAAAAACATTTGTTCAGAACATTTTATTTTGTTTACATTGGTGTTAACCTGCAATTCCCCTTGCTGGACCCTCAGCACCCAGGGTAGACCCTCAGGACCCTCGGGGCAGACCCTCAGGACCCCGGGACAGACCCTCTGTACCCTCAGTACTCGGGGGCACAGGGCGGAGCATCAGGTATCGGCTGGCATCTCTCCACCACAGCGTTGATCTCGCCCACGTTGACGCCGTCGTACGTCCCGGTGATGGAGGTCCAGTGCGTGTCTCCGTTGTGGTTTGTCCGACTCAGACGCGCCATGAACGGGATGTCAGCGGTCATACGGCGGCCCTCCATCCGCACGGAGCATGAGTGGTTCGGTGGCACTAGGATCTGATGGAGAAAAGACAGAAATATAAAACAACTACAGGCCAGACATACAATTAGCAGATGACCCTGAGCTGTGGGACCCCCAAAAGCAGCAGACCCCTAGAGGTCCCCAGCAGACCCCCAGAAGTCCCCATTAGACCCCCAGAGGCCCCCAGAAGTCCCCAGCAGACCCAGAGAGGTCCCCAGAGGTCCCCAGCAGACCCAGAGAACCCCAGAAGTCCCCAGCAGAGCCCCAGAGGCCCCCAGAAGTCCCCAGCAGACCCTCGGAGGCCCCCAGAAGAGGAAGTGTCTGGGGAGGGAGGAAAGGTTGTCTCCTCACCTGCACCTGCACCGTGTGACTGATGGTCTCGCTCATCGATGTGCCCTCAGAGAAGGTCACGGTCTGCTCTTTAGTGAAGTCCACGTTCCCTGGACCTGACAATCAGATCAGAGTTTTACAAAAGTGTGAATTAAAACATGTGAAACTCACAATGTGACAGTGAAAGGCTCAGACATATATGCGCATCCTCCAGGGGGCGCTGTCAAATGTGAGTGACATCAGAGCTGCTTTAAACACATTTAGCACACAGTACGACCCACACTTAGACTTTAACTGGACTTTAACTTTTATCTACAGAAATAATACACACCTTAACACTAATGATATTTTTGTGAAGTGAAAATATATTTCTGAGACTACAAAAGACGAGTTTTTCCATCATTTGCAATAGAAAAGCAGAAGACTTTTTGCTAGAAGACTTAAAACCGCATTTTGATCTGACCACTGTTTATCTTTGAAAACGTTTCATGGTCGACTTAAATACGGTGTTTAAAGGGATCATGTCTGATCTGGTTTTCTTTGGGACCTGGAGCCTTGGACTCACCGAGGATGGGCACTTTGGCCTTCATGGTGCTCACCGTCCCGTTCCTCGTCTCTCGTCCGATGTTCCAGTGTTTTTCCAGCGTGGTGGACTTCTCCAGCGTCACCGTCTTCTGCACGCTGCTGCACTCCAGGTTTGTGACTTTGGCGAGCTGCAGTGCCTCCGGTGGATGGTAGAAGAGCTTAATGTGGTCGATGGCGTACTCCACGTGTGAGATGTGCTGGCTGTAGCTGTCGCGGTTTATGGACAGCACCTGGTAGTTCTTGTACCAGTACTCGTCGCCTTCCCACGGCAGAAAGAAGGCCTCGTGTTGGCTCACCACTTTGCCCAAACCGTATTTGTTTTTACCCACGAATATGTTGACTTTTGGGCATGTGCGGACGGAGTATTGTGGCACAGAACCGTACGAATCCTCCACCCACACCAGGAACTCAAAGTGGTCGACGTTCACTAAAACATCAAACTTGGACGAGGCGTATTCTTTATCGGCGTACGGGTAATGGCAGACGCTTCCTTTGCTGGCCGAGTAGAAGCCGGACTCGCAGTTGACTTTGCAGATGTAGTCGGTGCGTTCGGTGTAGCCGTTGAAGATGCCGACGGCGCCGTTGGGCAGAGAGCCGTTAAAGCGAACCCACTTCAGGTTCACGTACTCGGGGAACATTGGCGCCTCGGGGAAAGGGGCGGAGTCCGGGAGATGGAGCTGATGAGGGGAAGCAGACGAGACGCGGGACGGAACCACCTCAGAGAGCGACGGGTTCAACCACGGCTCTGAAGAGGGAGCAGAATAAACAATGAGGATGGACTTGTGTTTTTGAGATTCTGAAGAGAGAAAGTTGAAAAAACAGCGATTTATGAAACCAGTCTCTTTTTATTAGTATTAAAATGTACATTTTAGTAGTTTTTGAAACAGGGAGTACTTGAGTGAAAATTTATTTGTATATTTCTTAATTCTGGATATATTGGTACAAAACCTTGGTCATAAGCCGACCAGTTTAAGATTTGAAGATCTCTGTTTAGTTTGTATGTTTTGATCAGCTCCTTCCATGTAGTAAACACAGATTTTACCCATGGATTCTTAACTTCCTCCAAATGACTCAAGCGTCTGTCATCTGCCAGTAGGAACCCCGCCAGTAGGAACCCCCGGCACAACATGACTCTCAATAGTTTTCCATTGAGCTTCATATTCTGGGTCACACCAGCAACGCTCTGATTTGAGCTGAAATAAACTCTTTTTTCAGACAAGGTAAACCCCTCCTCCTTTTTCTTTTGATCATTGTAGAGTTTTAAATCAGATCTGAGGTTTCTCTTTGTGCCACACAAATCTTGAGATTGTTTTATTGCACTCAAACAGCTGGTTGGAGATGGAAATCGGGAGAGTCTGGAACAGACCGTGTGGCGTGGGGTCCGGCTTCTCACCAATCATAAGCCCCAAGCACTCCCTGCTGCACACAACCGAAAACTGGCTGAGCAACTTAACACCTTCTACTCCAGGTTTGATGTGACCACCCCCTCCCCCACAGTGGCCACCTTCGCCAACCCAACCCTGGTCCGCCCCCACCTCCCCCACCACTCTCTCAGTTCAGGAACAGGATGTAAACAGACTATTTCGGAAATCCAACCCCCGAAAAGCTGCTGGACCAGACGGCGTCTCTCCCGCCACCTTAAGACACTGCCTAGGAGTGCTCACCCCGTCTTCACAGACATCTTTAACACCTCCCTGGGGTCCACGTCCCAGCCTGCTTCAAGTCTGCCATCACTGTCCCTGTCCCTAAGAAGCCCCGGCTCACTGGACTTAATGACTACAGGCCTGTGGCACTGACGTCTGCAGTCATGAAGTCTGAGCGCCTGGTCTTGCCCCACCTCAAGTCCTTCACCTCCTCCCTGCTGGACCCCCTACACTTCGCCTACAGAGCCAACAGGTCTGTAGACGACACAATCAACGTGGCACTTCATCCACTTCATCCTGCAGCATCTGGACTCCCCGGGAACCTACGCCAGGATCCTGTTTGTGGACTTCAGCTCTGCTTCAGCTCAACACCATCCTCCCTGCTCTGCTCCAGGACAAGCTCTCCCAGCTCAACGTGCCTGACCCCACCCTTTCTGATTCTGATTCTGAAATCTGGGAAAAATATTCATGTTTATAGTTTCAGTCCTTTGACTTAGACTTAAGTCTGGATCAAATTTTTCAAGATCTTTCTTTATAGTGGAGAAAAGAGGAGTGTAGTTTTTCTCTAAGATTGTTGATAGTTCTTTATGGAGGACCAAACCGAAATCTTTAAGAGATTCTGTTTGCCATTTAAATGGGTAAGTCTTTTTAAAGGACGGAGGGGGGCGCCAGTGAGAGAGAATTTCAGTTTTTTTGTATGTTTAATTTGTATCCATTTGTATTTGAATTAAATCATCTATTTTAAATGTGTTCAGTACTTTAGATTAATAAGTCCAGCTAACAGAATCCAAAGCTTTCTCCGAGTCCAGACTTATTATTACACTTTGTTCTGTTGTGTCTGTATTTGGCTCATTATGTGTAAAGATTGTCTTATGTTGTGTTGTGTTTTTCGTTTGTTCATAAATCCTGTCTGATCATTGTGGATTACATTTGGGAGTATTTGTTCCATTCTTTTGGACATAATTGAGGTGTATAAACGATAGTCCACATTCAGAATAGAAATGGGTCTATATGAGGAACAATCTACTCTGGAGTAGATTGCATGTGGATTAGAAAAATGTGTATACTGGCGTCTATTAGGGTTCATCTCCCTCCAAATGTCAATCAGTCCTATATCAGTCCTCCAGTGCCTCTGGAGTTCAACATGTCTAATGTAGGTTAAACATGAAGATTCCAATCGCCGCCACAGATTAGGGTTCCCTCAGAGTGGTTTACAATCATGGTCCTTAATATCTGTTTTGAAGGTTATATACATTGATTTCACTTTCAGATTCTTTTTCCACCTTCAGATAATCTTTTCAAGTTTCAAGTCATCTTTTTTTAAATTCACTCTTGCAGCGGGAGCATTGGACTTGGTCTAGACCTTGGTCTTCAGTCGAGATTTAAATTTTAAAAGACTTGAAACTTAAGTTGATCCTAAGTTCCACCTTTGGCTCATCAAGTTTCTGAAGGTGAGAACACGTTTGGAATGTTTTATTTTTCACAGTTCAACATTAAAACTTTCTTTTCTAGTTTCACATTTTGTTTTTCAGTTAAAAAGATTCTGGAGCTCTTTTGGCTCCACAGATAGAATGTTGTAAATGAGTAAGAATAACACTGGAGAAACTCACTGGGCTCATGGAGTCGGTCCTGGTCCTGGTCCTGGTTCTGGACCTGAGACACAAACAGCAGCGGCTCAGACTGAACAGACCTGCAGTGGAGCAGAGCCACCAGCAGAGGGAGCACGGCGCATCGCAGCATCTGCAACAGACGAGTATGAAACACTTTACTTTATGTTCTTTGTAAAACTCACTCAATATCGATTTAAAACACTTCATTATAGAAACTCCATAGTCCATTGACTTCCTGTTCTAAACTGATAAGCCCCGCCTCTTCACTGTAACTTTTCTGAGATAGATTTGAGCAGATTTTTGAAAAGTGCTACGTGACATTTTAGATTTCACTGTGTCATTCAGAGTCTTCATTTAAAAAAATAATTACATATGTATAGGAAGTGGGCGGGGCTACGGGGAAGGTGAAAACACTGGCGTTTCAGTTGCAGGATTAAATACAACCGTGAAGACACACTGGTTTAAAGGTCAGTAGTTGATTTAGCAGAAAATTTTTCTTTTAAAAAAAAAACTGTTTTAAAATCAGAACTGATTTAAGTGAAAATAAATTTACAACTGAAAAAATGACATTTGAAAAAGTTTCAAATATTCTTCTGCTCTCTCCAACTGAAAGGTTTATGGACCTGTTTTTACATCCAGAGGAAAAGTCTCAATGTAAAGGTGCTGTCCCAGTCCAGGTCCTGTCCCAGGTCCAGTCCAGGTCCAGGTCCTGTCCCAGTCCCAGGTCCAGTCCAGTCCAGGTCCAGTCCAGATCCAGTCCAGGTCCAGTCCAAGTCCAGTCCCAGGTCAAGTCCCAGGTCCAGATCCAGTCCCAGGTCCAGGTCCAGGTCCGGTCCGGTCCCAGGTCCAGGTCCATGTTTATTCTAATCCTTGACATAAATCCCAGTCAGAGACCGGACTCACCTCGTCGCTCGCTTGTGCTTCACTGAGTCTCACATTTGACTCCTCCTCCAGTAAAGAGCATTAATGACCCCAATAAACCAGTCCAGAGCCGGGACTAGACCAGGGCTAGACCAGGGCTAGACCAGGGCTGGACCAGGGCTGGACCAGGGCTAAAGCAGGACTGGACCAGGACTGGACCAGGACTGGACCAGGACTGGACCAGGACTAGCCGCTCTGCAGAACCTTCTCACAGTTGGATTAAAACCTGTTGTAAAATATAGTTTTGCACAGATCAAAAACCTGCTGAAAATGACAGAAACATGATGACATCAAATTAATTCAACAAAATAAAGCTGTTCTCTTGTATTTTCATTTGTAACATCAATTTCTGCGACATTACAGGAGTTCTGGTTGCGAGGAAACAATTTTCTAGTGCGATGTCATTTACAACCAGGAAGTGAATATTTAGACCTAAAAAATGGCCAAACTGGGATAAAATGTGATTCGCTTTTAGAAAAATCTTATTAAATATAATACATAATCTTAACTGTGTTTTGGTGAAAGGAGTAAGGAGTCAAACAACTCTAAACTCTAAAGAGACAGTTGTGTGACAGAACTGAGCTGTCACTGGTCTGAGCGACATAGGCAGGGGGCGCTCTTGCTCCGTGTTTGTTCTGTTCGGTCTCAGCCGCTGAAACAGGACAAACACTTGACACTTTCTCCTGGAGCAGATCTGAAGTTTCCCCACGTCCAAAGTGCTGCTCCGCCTTCCTCCTCACGAACTCTGATAAAACTCTGATAAAACTCTGATAAAACTCTGATAAAACTCTGATAAAACTCTGATAAAACTCTGATAAAACTCTGATAATCTCTGATAATCTCAACAGTTATTGTAGTTGTATTGGACCTTCTTTATTAAAGGCTCAGTGGAGTGATATCGGCCCGGCCTTGAGACGCAGATACGAGCTCAGCGAAAGGACAAACTGAGTCAGTTTATTAAGAAGCAATAAAGAATATCAGGAGATGCTCGTACTGACCATGACCTGGACAATTATTATTTGACTGATCTTGGACCTCACAGGAGATTAAAGTCATAACAAAAACGCTCCGTCATTTACAACGTTCAGAATTCCGGATTGGAGGCAAAGTGAAGTCGACCGAAACGACTGACACGACATAAACAACATTCTTTTACGGTCACAAATGACGGAATTTTCTTTCCTCAACATGTATCTGAGCTTCACAAAAGTATCATTTGTCTGAAAAGCAAGTATTTGAACACTCTTGCAAGTTCTCACACTTAAAAATGATGGAGGCTCTGAAATGTTCATCGTAGGTGCATTTCCACTGTGAGAGACAGAATCTAAAACAAAATCAGTCAGACTCCAAATACTACCATGGGCCAGACAAAAGAGCTTTCAGAAGACCCCAGAGACTGAAGTGTAGACCTCCACAAGGCTGGAAAGGGCTACGGGCGATTGTCAAGCAGCTTGGTGAGAAAAGATCAATTGAAAAATTTTAGAAAATGGAAGAGGCTAAAGATGATGTCACTCTCTCTCGGACTGGAGCTCCATGAGAGGTCTACGGTCCATCCGGACCAGAACCTCCCGCCACAAGAATAGTTTCTTTCCCTCTGCCGTTGGACTCATGAACACTTCTAAACACCTGCCACTTTAACTGCAAATATTCATCACTCACTGCACTGTCACTTTCTGCACTACAACTGTAAATCTAACTGTAACTCTTGTGTACATAGTAATGCCTATTTTTATTTGATACTATAGTAATTTTAATTTGTTTCCTAATGCATGCCCTTTTGATTGAATATATGTTTTTTATTATTGCTCAGTGTTTTATGTTGCACCTTAAGGCCGAGACAAGTTCCTATGTTTTGTGAATTTTGTTCATTGACAATGGCAATAAACTCTTTCTGATTCTGATTCTGATTCACCTCGTGGGGATCAATGAAGAGAAGAAAGGTGAGGAATCAGCCCAGAACTATGGGAGGAGCTGGTCAATGACCTGAAGAGAGCTGGGACCACAATGTCAAAGATTACTATGGTAACACACTACACCGTTATGGTTTTAAAATCATGCATCGCACAGAAGGTTCCCCATTATAGAACATGTCCAGGCCCGTCTGAAGTCAAAGACCATCTGGAGGATCCTGAGGAGTCATGGGAGAAGGTCATGTGGTCGGAGGAGACCAAAATATAACATTCTGCTACAAACTCCACTCGCCGTGTTTGGAGGAAGGATGAGGACCATCCCAAGAACACCATCCCAAGAACACCATCCCGACTGTGAAGCATGGGGGTGGAAACATCATGCTTTGGGGGGTGGAAACATCGTGCTTTGGGGGTGGAAACATCATGCTTTGGAGGTCTGCACAGGGGACAGGACAACTGCACTGTATGGAGAGGATGAATGGGGCCATGGATTGTGAGATTTTGGGTCACAACCTCAGTCAGAGCATTGAAGATGGGGCGTGGCTGGGTCTTCCAACATGACAACGACCTGAAGCACACGGCCAGGAGAACCAAGGACGGGCTCCGTAAGAAGCATCTCAAGGTTCTGGAGTGCAGCCAGTCTCCGGACATAAATCCAAAAGAACATCTTTGGAGGGAGCTGAAACTCAGTGTTCCTACACAAACGTCTATCTCTTTAATCAGCACAAAAAGGTACCAATGGTTCCAGAGTTACACTCCTGCATGACCAGAACCAAACCAGGACAAGTGTGAACGCCTCCTAGGACTGAATTGGGACCAAACCAGTACTAAACCAGAACTAAACCAGGACTAAACCAGGGTCTTTTTCATGTCCATGAGACACACAAGAGTCGAGTCGTTGTCGTTTTGTCTCTTTTTGTCACATTTGACAGAATTTCTCCTCTAAAACTTCCTGTGTAGAAGAGGGTTGGAAAAAGTATTGAAAAGTAGACAATAAAATACCACAACTAGTATCAAAACTAGATACTCAACAGAGAAAGTATTGATACTATAAAATCACATAAACAGGACAAGAGTGACCTTCATCAGAACATGTACAAGAAGAATGTTTGTACAAGAGTTTAGAAGAGTAGTACATGAAAAGGTACATTATTTTGTGTTGGAAGTTGCAGTTTGAAAAAAGAGCATGATCCTATGATTTTGGTATCATAATCGGTATCGAGTATCGAGCCTAGTATCGGGAACACTAGTGCAGACGCTCAATCACAGTTTCACTGCTAAGGAACAAAACACACAAATGTCTCTGGAACTCCAAAGAGACGTTCAGGGGACGTTCAGCGGAGACGTTCAAGGGACGTTCAAGGGACATTCGGGGAACGTTTGGGGGACGTTCGGGGGACGTTCCGGGGACGTACATGAGCCATTCGGGGAAGGGGACGTTTGGGGGAGGGGACGTTCAGGGAGGGGACGTTTGGGGGACGTTCCGGGGACGTTCGGGGACGTACATGAGCCATTCGGGGAGGGAGGGGACGTTTGCGGGGGACGTTTGGGGGATGTTCAAGGGACGTTCAAGGGACATTCGGGGGACGTTAGGGGGATGTTCGGGGGACGTTTGGGGGACGTTCGGGGGACGTTCGGGGGAGTCCTGGCCTAGAGGGAAGAGCCTGTAGTAGGGGAGGAGCTTATGCCATGTATAAGGTTAATATATGTTTGAGAAAGAGTCACAAATACTGTCAAATACATTTTTTAGATAACTGTAAATAAATGAAGATGATTTTAGATTTAATTATTGTAAAACTCAAGAGGAACACCTAAATCATTTGTCTGATGTTTCTATATTTCAGCAAAGAAAAGGCCAACACGACAAAAGCAATGTTTCAGATTTAATCTATTATTTATCGCTGGAGTAATTATGGTGAGTGTCTTTGATTGGTCCTGGCTCCATCCTCACTTTCTTTGAACTGTCATTTTCCAAATTAAAGCGAGTATTAAAAGAAACTTTCTACAAAATACATGTCAAAGGTAAATATTCTTAATCTGGTGATGTGCATGAAAGAAATGTAAGTGGTGCACAGCCGAAGCTCCTGCATTTATAAAATATATAAAACGTAATGGTCGATTCCAAATGGCTCTAACAAAGACACGTCAGTTATTTCCTCCTGCAACGACTGAGAGAACGTTCAAGTATTTTGAAATGGTGCTCATTAAAATGTATTTGTGCTTATAATTGTGTAATAGTGCACAAATGGACCAAAAGTGCACAAATGTACCTTTGTTTGTATGTACCTTATTCCTCCAATTCCCTCCAGAGCTAACGTTGAAATGAGACTAATTAGCATATGAATTAGCTGCCCCATTGTGCACAGCTTCCCATGCGCCCCCTGGAGGCCTTACCTGGGAGTGTGACACATCTGTGTGAAGCTTAGAGGTTTTATATGATTCTAGAGCTGTTTCATGTCAAATCATAAGACTTTGGATGTTCACCAGCAGAAAAACAGAGACAACAAGTGCTAAAGCTAATGAACGAGTTAGCATCAGAGTTAGCATCCGAGTTTGTGTCAGAGTTAGCATCAGAATTAATTTCAGCTTTTGCTTATTTTATAATACATTTTTTCTTAACTTGAGTGAAAATGTGTTTGTATATTTATTATTTCTAGTGAAAACTAGACGGCCCCTATGATTGGACTGAATTAAGGCTTTTTTTGTTCTTATTTACATTTATTGCCTAATGTATTGGTCTGTGGTCTTGTGAAAGGTTTAAGCTTTCCAACATTAAAGCATGTCTCTAACTCTCTATTAGATTGAATGGGAACAGAACCTCAAACCCTCTCAGAACAGGGACGTGGTAGATTGAGTGATTTAACATTCATAATATAATATATACTATATTATTATATATTATATTATATCTTATAATATATATTAGATGTAAAAGACAGACAGTGACACACGTGACAAAAACACAATAAAAACAAACCATGAATGTACAAAGGTGTTTATTATTAAATTGTCGTTTCATTTTTGTTTCTGGACTTTTTAACCGGCTGCACTGCAAAAAATGAAAATCTAGCCTGGGTTGAAAAGACTTGAATTCAGAATTTAAATCTGGATTTGAGCAGTTTTGACAAAATGAGATTTAATTACTTTATTATGATTTATTAATCATTTGTGACGTGGAATATTTCACTGGTTTCAAACCTTTCCGACTCGTTAACAAGATCCTTTATCTTAAAGTAAGAATGTAAATGAGCATATAATTATATTGAAGTAAGAAGTAATGAATGGAAACTTGTCAGAAACATTTTGAAACCATCAAAATAATCTAGGTTCATAAAATAATAGATCTTATCTGGTCAAAACGTCTGAAATGAAGATAAATGTCCTGAAATGAAGGAAACTCATCTTCAAATGTATTTTTGTTGTGTGGAGTCAGTGTGCTGCTCATGGGCAGGGCTGGGCGTCGGTCACCGGCTCGCACCGGTCCACCACGGCCCTGACCTCTCCGATCTGGACGCCGTCGTACGTCCCGGCGATGGAGGTCCACTGCGTCTCGCCGTTGCGGTACGTGCGGCTGAGGCGGGCGCTGTACGGCACGTCGGCTTTGAACCGGCGACCCTCCATCCTCACGCGGCACGAGTGGTTCGGCGGCACCGTCAGCTCCACCGACACCGAGTGAGAGATGGCCTCCACGCGCGTCGTCCCTGGGGTCAGAGGTCAAGGGTCAGAGGGGGCAGCACATGTCGCTGCAGGAATGAGCGTGACTTTCTGGATTCTCGAGTTGAACTTTGAGCCGATTTGTCCCGTCAAAAAAGGACACTTCGGATTTAGTTAATGGTGTTTTCATGACGTACCGGACCTTTAAACTGTTCGCAGAGGTCCAGAGTTATTCCTCCTAATTATTCACCGCGCTGACTTTGTAAGCTTACCACGGCTAGCATGCTAACAGCGTACTTCCAGCCACTCGGAGAATAAACATTGTACGATTAGATGCAGCGGTGTTCGCGCTTGCTTTTCCTACGTAACTCCCCCAAAACACCATAGACGAACATGAGCTGTTGGTAATAGTAACTTTATGTTGAGTGAATATTGTGACAAATATTGTGCATTATTTTGATTGTTCTCGGAAGCTAAATGCGACTCCAGGCGTGTCTTTGATGAGGAACAACGTCAGAACAGGGCTGAACGAGAGAACATTTAGAATAAGTGTCCTCAGATGCTTTTCCACAAAACGTTTCTGGTTTCTGAGTGTTCTTGTGCCTCTGAGCTGTGTTTACCACAAATATCGACGTGTCTAAAATCTCTGCGACCGAATTTAAAACAGGTTCATCGACTACAACTGGAGTCATAGTCGGCCGAACATCGCACAGTGTAAGCCAAGCGTTGTTTCATTACCGCGCCATCACTGGGGTTCATTCATAGTTCAGTTTTATGTCCTGTTTTGTACCCACAGCCGTAGATTTAGGTTTGTTCCTGCCACAAAGAAAGTAAGAAACTGCTCTTGATATAAAGGAACACAAACGTTGTCAATGATAGCAGCGTTTTTAAACCTTTTTTGATTGAATATAAAGTTGCCGCGACACACCGTCCTCCAAAACATAATCAAAGAAGATAAAAGAATTGTAAATAATGTCTGTCATGGTGTCTGATACTGGATTTGGCCCCTAGTGGTCATTTGCGTGCCTTTTTAGGTTCAGACGTTCACTCTGGAATAAATGAATAAATGAAAACTACATTAAGTATCGGCGTGAATCAGTTCAGTCAAATTGTAATCCCTCAGTGCTCACTCGGACTATAGTACAGAATAATAAGCCTTCGCACCTCGGTCGAACTGCAGCGTCTTCTCTCCTCCGAGCTCGACGCCGCCTTCGCCGATGAACGGGATCTTGGCGGTGATGCTGCCGGTGACTCCGATCATGGTCCCGCGGCCGATGCTCCACGTCGTCTCCAGCTCCGTGGTTTTGCTCAGCGTCACCGTCTTGGACACGCTTTGGCACTCGTTGTTGGTGACGCCGGAGAGCTGCATGGTTTCCGGAGGATACTGGAAAATGGCTGCCTCGTCGATGGCGTATTTGACGTCGGAGATGTGCTGCGTGTACATGTCGCGGTTTATGGTCAGCACCTGGACAGAAAATGGAAAGCAAATATAACAAAAGGCACAGAATAATAATGGAAATAAACAAAGTTACTGTGAGTTCATGTTGGCCTGCGTTTCTTTTTAATCCTGAGGTCGATCTGAGCGAGTCATAAAAAGACGTGGCTAAAGCTAGATTAAACAGGAACAGAAACATTTCCTCATTTATTTAACTTTTCTGCAAAGATGATGATTGGATCAGAGAGAACTCAGACTCAAAAAGCAGAGAAACACAAAAGAATCGTTTGTCTCCAAACTCTGACTTGATCTTGTGCTAAAGCGCCGTGTTTCCACTGATGCTAATTTATACGTTGAGCCTTAGAAACAGCTTTTTCCTGTCTCTCGCCGCACGGCACTCGCTTTGTCAAGAGCCAAAATATATATTTCCAGGTCATAATGCGTCTAACATGATCCAAAGCCAAAGCATTCCATAAAGAGAGGTTCAAACGCGGCGATGAGGCTTTGCAGAGAAGTCAAAGAAATGAGGCAAAACTGTTCCTGTGAACACTAGCTTTAGCCACGCCCTTCACACACACAAACTGGGAATGACTAAACGTGTTTTTGTGACTCGCTCAGATCGACCTCAGGAGTAAAAAGTATCAGGAAGATTTATCGTTTAAATGAAGGAAACATGAGTTGTGTTTGTGACGTCCGAGTCTCAGGAGGAAGAGCCAGAGCCAGAGCAGGAAGCAGACAAATGAGCATGACCCAGGTTTCTAAAGTAAACCGATCGTAAATGGGCTGTAACGGTTCACTTCAGATAGTGAAGACGCTTTCAGACCGATCTGATCCAAAGAGAACCAGAGGAAACATGAATGGGGCAGAAGATGCAGAGGATGATACCTGGTATTTCTTGTACCAGTACTCGTCTCCTTCCCAGGGTAAGAAGAAGGCCTCAAACTGTGGGACGACTTTGCCCAGGCCGTACTTGTTCTTGCCCACGTAGATGCCCACGTTGGCGCATGTTCGGACCGAGTGTTTGGGCACGGAGCCGTACGAGTCCTCCTTCCACTCCAGGAACTCGAAGTTGTCCCTGTTGGTGAGGAGCTGGAACTCGGGGGCGTAGTACTCTCGGTCGCCATAGGGGTAACGGCAGTACGGGCCGAGCGTGGGCTGGTAGAAGCCCGCCTCGCACTTGTACTTGCACACGTAGTCGGTGCGCTCTGTGTAGCCGTTGTAGATGGACATGGCGCCGTTGGGAATCGAACCATTGAACTCTTTCCACTCCAGGTTCACGTTGTCCCCGAACAGGAAGTCCCCGGGCTGGGCTGGGTTCTGGTCCTGGTCTAAGGTGGGCGGGGTCAGAGCGGAGGGGAGGGAGGGGCTTTGGGAGGACTCGGGGACACGCCCCTCCAGCTCTGGGTTCAACAGAGACACTGAGGGACAAACACAGAGGCAGAGTGGTTAGTCTGGCACAGAGTTCACTCGCTTTGCTTCAACGACTTCTACAAGACTTTTGTAGTTTAATAAAAAAACATAACTGCATTTTATACAGTCTTTCCAATAAAGATGCAGTCGAGGGACGTGTTTGAGGAACACGCCACTGACTAAAAAATGACCAAATCAGACCTTTTAGTAAGAATATGTGGTATAAAATGTGGCGACTAACGTCCGTGCCACCGTCTAGGGTTTCCCAGCCCAATCAGGTCAAAGGCTTTACCCAAAGTCCAATATGCAGATGAGTTACACACCAAGGCAACAATTCTATTCACACACATCAGTAGTATTTATTGTAACTGCTTATTTGCAGGATTGCACGTATAACTTCTGGTATCATTTATACAAATAAAGTACTTAAAGTCCACAATTAATGAATGAATGCATCTGAGTTTAAATAACTCTAACACATTCTGGGGCCAAGGGCAGGGCTTTCCATTTGTGCTGTTGAATATTATTCAGACAAAGAAATAATGTATAATCATATAAATCATATATTTTCACATTAAATGAGAAACTCATTAAATGTAAAAAACACCGTTTATTCAGCGAAAAAAACAGCACATTTTAACTCCTACAAAATAGGTGTATTTTCCAAGCTTTTAGTGGATTTTAAAAGCGTTTCAAAAACTGAACTGCTCTTTATACTGATGATATAGAACCAGCCCCAACTGAATAATCCTGAAAAGCAAAGGGCTGAGACACTTTCAAGGACAACGTATATATTTTCAAGGACATTTGACCTTTTTTTTTATAACATTCGTGAATACATGTCCATGTCTGGTTTTCCAGTGGGAGTCCTATATAATTTGGTTTAATATTATAATACACTCTTAAGTGTGGCCCCTGCGGCGGTTCATCAGATTCCACCTCGTTCACACTCTCTGTGTGGAGTGAAAAAAATAATGCTGCGTAAAGGTTTTTTGGTTGTAGTTCCTCACCTCTACTGACGGGGGCGCTCTTCCTCATGATCAGGTCCTGGACTTTGGCCGAGGCCAAGGCCAAACCAACCAAAAGCACAAACCCACTGCAGCGCATCTGAAGAGGCCAAAGACACAGTTTAGCGAACGACAACGAGGAGAAACAGGGAGACGTTCACCAAAAAACCCATTCACCAAAAAACACATTCACCAAAAACACATTCACCAAAAAACACATTCACCAAAAACACATTCACCAAAAACACATTCACCAAAAACACATCACCAAAAACACATTCACCAAAAAACACATTCACCAAAAACACATTCACCAAAAAACACATTCACTAAAAAACACATTCACCAAAAACACATTCACCAAAAACACATTCACCAAAAACACTTTTACCAAAAAACACATTCACCAAAAAACACTTTTACCAAACCCTCAGGAACAGTTATTTTAAAATGACTGGATATTTAGACATTTTAATGTACAAACTGAAAACTCGTTTCAATTGCAGTTTTAATTAGACTGTCAAAATAACACATTTTTAAGTGCAAAATGTAATGAAAATGTCTCAATAAACAACAATATTGAAAGTAGCAGTTATTTATCTGACAAGATAAGTCAAAGTAAACATGATCACAATGAATATAGAGCATAAAACATATTGTTCAAGATTTCATTTCTTGAACGGTGATTTGATATAATAAATAATATTGTGAGGCCTAGGTTTAATACAACGCTAAATATTTAATAGTAAAATGTTTTAGTTCGAATTTGGTGACGTTTCCAGGTTTAAGTGTGATGTTTTCAGCTTCAGTGTAAAAGTCGTCTAAATGCAGTTGGTGTGTAACTCACCGTGCAGCAGCCGTTCCTCTGACTCGCTCTTCTCCGTCTTCTTTATAAAACCAGTTTATGATCGGTCATAAACTCTTATCTCACACCACAAACATCAAACGCTTAGAAGGACTTTTCAAACTTACTGCAGAAATCACACCATCAAAGCAGAAGTTTACAATAAATTCTCACACGTGAACTGGCATTTCTACGTCCATTATTTTAAAACTGGTCTAAACTCTGTCTGAGCATTTCTGCGTCTTCTTTTTCCCAAACCCCCGGCTGGTCCTGCAGTTGTTCGGAGGGGACACATAAATGACAGCACAGGAAAACTGTTCATGGAAATGATAAACTTTGAAAATGTCTCTGTTCTAATGTAAATGATTTGTTCAACTCTGTTAAATATGGAAGACAGGAAGTACTTTGTTGAAATTGGTAACTGTGTCTCAGACCACATGCCCCTGACCTGTGGGGTGCTCCAAGGGTCTGTCCTAAGACCCCTTCTGTTCAACCTCTACATGCTGCCGTTAGGTCAGTTGATACGCAGCCAAAATGTGTCCTATCACATGATGCAGACGACTAATACGACGTAATCGCAGCGTCAGGAACTAAGACGGCTCCTGCGGTGCCAGAAGTCGACTAGGGGACCTCTCGCTGGTCAAGTAACATGTAACCGGCCTCCTGCTGGTGCCAGAGTCAGGACTGAAATGAACCACGGCCTCCTGCTGGCCAGAGGTGAGGACTAACATGAACCTGGCCTCCTGCTGGTGCCAGAGTCAGGACTGAACATGAACCGGCCTCCTGCTTGGTCAGAGTCAGACTAAACATGAACCGGCTCCTGCTGGTGCCAGAGTCAGACTAAACATGATCGGCCTCCTGCTGGTGCCAGAGTCAGGACTAAACATGAACCGGCCTCCTGCTGGTGCCAGAGTCAGGACTAAACATGAATCCGGCCTCCTGCGGTGCGCCAGAGTCAGGACTAACATGACGGCCTCCTGCTGGTGCCGAGTCAGGACTAAACATGAACCGGCCTCCTGTGGTGCCAAGAGTCAGGACTAACATGAACCGCGCCTCCTGCCTGTGCCAGAGTCAGGACTAAACATGAACCGGCCTCCTGTGTGCCAGAGTCAGGACTAAACATGGACGGCGCCCTCCTGCTGGTGCCAGAGTCAGGACTAAAACATGACTGGCCTCTGCTGGTGCCAGAGATCAGGACTAAACATGAACCGGCCTATCCTCTGTGCCAGAGTCAGGACTAAACATGAACCGGCTCCTTCTGTTCCAAGAGTCAGCGACTAAACAATGGGACGGCTCTGCTGGTGCCAGAGTCAGACTAAACATGAACCGGCCCCCCCCCTCCTCGCTGGCGCCAGAGTCAGGACTAAACATGGACGGCCTCCTGCTGGTGCCAGAGTCAGGACTAAACATGCAACCGGCCTACCTGCTGCGCCAGAGTCAGACTAAACATAGACGCGGCTCCTGTTGGGTGCCAGAGTCAGGACTAAACATGAACCGGCTCCTGCTGGCCCAGCGCTCAGCCAGAGCTCGCGGCGAATCAGCGATAAACACTGGATCGCGCTGCTCGTCCGTGTCGCGATAAACTGCGGCCACGCTAGTGCCAGGTAACTAAACATGACGGCCCTAGCTCAGCACGACTGACCATCCTGCTGGCGCAGAAGTTCAAGGACTAAACTGAACATGCGCGGCCTCCTGCTGGTGCCAGAGTCAGGACTGAACATGGACCGGCCTCCTGCTGGCGCCAGAGTCAGGACTAAACATGACCGGCCTCCTGCTGGCGCCAGAGTCAGGACTGACTGGTTTGCCCAAGAAAGTCAGGACACTGCTGAACTCGCCAGAGTCAGGACCTCCTGCTGGCGCCAGATGAACATGGACCGGCCTCCTGCTGGCGCCAGAGTCAGGACTGAACATGGACCGGCCTCCTGCTGGCGCCAGAGTCAGGACTGAACATGGACCGGCCTCCTGCTGGTGCCAGAGTCAGGACTGAACATGGACCGGCCTCCTGCTGGTGCCAGAGTCAGGACTTTTGCCTTGCTCTATTTGTGGTTTAGTGTGTTTAATTCATCTGTGCAGTTGGCATTTTCACAGGTGTCCACCAGGGGGAGATCTCATAAAAGAGAGGCTGGATTATAATCCTACAGTGATGGTTCCACATAAGTATAATATAATACACTCTTAGTAATTTACTATAGATAGATATTAAACAATGTCAGTATAAGTCAATGAACTGAATGTGCTTTATGTTTTTTTAAATATATGAACTGAATGTTTCTCTGACTCGGAGTAAAATCTGTGGTTTGTCACTTTTAGAACATTTGACCTGCTCTGTGTTTCAGCTGTGACGTTTGCACAGGAACTTCTCCTCAGAACACACGTTTGTTTGTAACGTTATTGTTTTGTCGAAGTATTTTCATGTAGTAATGTGTCACTGTGTTCACAGAAAATATGAGATGCATTTCAGCAAGTGACTTCTAAGTATTTACTACGACAAGTTTGGAGAAGAACAAATACAAACACCAAAAGGAAAAAATGTTATCAGAACTTTACACTTTCTTCAGTTTTTATGTGTAACATTAAGTCCAGTCTGGTTTGAGTCCGGTGTGGTTTGAGTCCGGTTTGGTTTGAGTCCGGTTTGGTTTGAGTCCGGTTTGGTTTGAGTCTAAAAGTGTCTCCATTAGAGGCTCTGCTTCTGCATCAATAAAACATGGCTCTGCTCTGTCCTTTTATATGCCGCACATGGACTCAACCACATCCAGACCAGGTCTAGATCAGGACTGAACCAGGTCTGAACCAGGACTGATATAAACTCTGCAAAGGAATTACTTTAGGAATTACAATCTCTCTAAAATCTGATCTTGAATTACAAATTATTTATAATCACTTAAAGCAATAATCATAATTGTAATTGAAATGTGACTGATCACACAGTAAGATCTTGTTATGTGTCTAGGGATAGGCTCAGACAGACCAGGTCCAGACCAGGTCCAGACCAGGTCCAGACCAGGTCCACCAGGTCCAAGTTCAGATCAGAGACTCTAAACTCAGATTCAGGAGGTTTTGTCAGTGTTATATAAAGAGATGTTAAATGTGTGGACTCAGATAATAACTACAAATAGCCGCAAGCGGCAATGATTGGCCCTCGCATGCACCACGCCGCCGCCCCACAACGCAAGAGGAGGGGCCCCAATCTCCCTCCTTTTATTTCACCTACTGCCGAAACCGTGGCGCTATCGCGCCTTCTCCTCTTCTTTACTATATGTGTAAAAACAGCCTCCCCTAGTGCTATTTCTGTGGTCAAATCACACAGATGGGAAAACAAAATGCGAGTCAGGCTGCCCAATCTGAGACATTTGATTAATTTTCCCTGTAAAAAGATAACGCCCAGTCTCACTGAAACTAGTCTGAAACTTTCTGTGCTAAATGTCTGATCCTTATGCAACAAATCATTCTTAATAATTTTATTTCTTCTTATAATCTTGATTTTATGTTTTTAACTGAAAAATTGCTTGACAAAAACACAGCAAATTTAGTTCTAATAGAATCTGCTCCACCCAACTTTATGTTTGAATCTGAAACAAAAGAAAACAAAAAGGGAGGAGGTGTGTGTGCTTTTGTTAGATATGAAGTTACCCACAAGTTGTCCTTTGGGTGTTTTCAACATTTCAGTACGTATCCTTTCAAATTGAGCTAAAACAGTCTCCATCCATTCTCTTCATTGTTTTATACAAGCCTCCTCAGCACTGCCAAAGTTTTATTGATGATTTTACTGAGATGTTTTCAGTTGTATGCACGGACTTTGATGGTTTGGTCATTACAGGTGATTTCAATGTTCATGTTGATAATATCTGTGACAGAAACGCTAAAGAGCTTCATCCTGTCCTTGAAACTTTTGGTCTTACTTAGCACATGAGTGGTCCCACCCACAGCAGAGGGCACACTCTAGATCTTCTAATTACAAAGGGTGTTAATATTTCAAACATCGATGTGGTCGATGTTGCTCTGTCTGATCATTTCTGTGTCTTCTTTGACCTGTCTGTTTTTCCCAAACCACCAGCTGGTCCTGCAGTTGTTTGGAGGAGACACATAAATGTCTCATGTTCCAAAGTAAATGATTTGTTGAACTCTGTTACATCTAGTGTTTTGAATGTTCTCAACACCATTGCCCCTATGAAGACTAAAATTGTTAAAAATAAGCAGAAGGCGCCATGGAGAAATGATGATTCGGTCAGGGCACAGAAAAGGGAGTGCCGCCGGGCCGAACAAGCGTGCCGAACAAAAAAATGGTGCAAGTCAAAGCTCCAGGTTCAAAAAGAAATTTACAGAGAGAAGTTGTACATGTATCAACCTCATCATTTATGTAGAACTAGGGAAGGATATTTTTCTGAAATAATTGGAAGCTGCTGCAGAAACAACTCGCGTGTCCTGTCACAGTAAACAGATTTAACAAACCCTCCAGCTCAGCTGCCGTTAGAAACTCATTTTCCACGTCCAAATGTAAATGAGTTTGCATTATTCTTTAATGACAAAGTTCAGGGCATTAAATATGCTATAAATTCTACAATGCAAAAAATGTACGCTAAAACCACCTACACACTTAGAGCTGACTCACTTTGCACCTGTAACTGACAAAACTGTCCAGGAGATCATCACCAGTCTGAGTTCATCTACATGCTGCCTCGATGTGTTACCCACCAGATTTCTAAAGTCTGTGCTGAACAGTTTGTTAGCACCACTCACTCAAATAGTTAACATGTCGCTTCAATCTGGAACATTCCCAATGTCTTTGAAAACTGCGGTCATAAAGCCTCTCCTAAAGAAGAGCAGTCTTGATGCCGCAGTACTGAGTAATTACCGGCCCATCTCTAATCTGCCATTTTGGGGCAAAGTCCTTGAAAAGGTTGTTTACCAACAGCTCACTGATTTCCTCTTAATAAACAACTCATTTGATGTTTTCCAGTCAGGTTTTAGACCTCATCACAGCACTGAGACTGCTCTTGTCAAGGTGACAAATGACATCCACCTGAACACTGACGCGGGCAAAGCCTCAGTCTTAATTCTGTTAGATCTGAGTGCTGCTTTTGACACTGTCGATCATGGGATCCTCTTACAGAGACTAGAGGACTGGGTGGGCACCACTGGCACTGCCCTAAACTGGTTAAAGTCCTATCTGGAAGACAGGAAGTACTTTGTCGAAATTGGTAACTGTGTCTCAGACCAGATGCCCCTGACCTGTGGGGTGCCCCAAGGGTCAATCCTGGGACCCCTTCTGTTCAACCTCTACATGCTGCCGTTAGGTCAGTTGATACGCAGCGAGAATGTGTGTCCTTTCACAATTACGCAGACGACACTCAGATCTATGTTTCACTGACGGCAGGTGAATATGGACCAGTGGATTCACTCTGTCACTGCATCCAACAGATCAGTGTGTGGATGCAAAACAACTTTCTCCAGCTGAACTCAGACAAGACTGAAATCATCGTCTTTGGTCCACAGAAACAAAGAGAAAGTGTTAACAGTCACCTCCAGAGTCTCGCTCTAAAACCTACAAATCAAGTTAGAAATCTGGGGGTAATAATGGACTCAGACTTGAATTTTAACAGCCACGTCAGATCAATAACATCAGCAGCTTTTTACCATCTAAAAAAACATTACCAAAATCAAAAGTATAGTGTCTAAACCAGACTTGGAGAGACTTATCCATGCGTTTGTCTCTAGTAGATTAGACTACTGTAACGGCCTGCTCACTGGCCTCTCCAAACGAGCTGTAAAACAGCTGCAGTACATCCAGAACGCTGCTGCTCGGGTCCTGACTAGAACCAGGAAGTACGATCACATTAGTCCTGTGCTCAGGTCTCTGCACTGGCTCCCTGTGGCTCAGAGAATAGACTTCAAAGCAGCTCTGCTTGTATACAAGTCTCTCCATGGCCTAGCACCAAAGTACATCTCGGACATGTTAGTGCCATATGAACCATCTCGGACTCTGAGGACCTCAGGGACCGGCCTCCTGCTGGTGCCCAGAGTCAGGACTAAACATGGACCGGCCTCCTGCTGGTGTCAGAGTCAGGACTAAACATGGACCGGCCTTTTGCTGGTGCCCAGAGTCAGGACTAAACATGGACCGGCCTTCTGCTGGTGCCAGAGTCGGGACTAAACATGGACCGGCCTCCTGCTGGTGCCAGAGTCGGGACTAAACATGGACCGGCCTCCTGCTGGTGCCAGAGTCGGGACTAAACATGAACCGGCCTCCTGCTAGTGCCAGAGTCAGGATATCTGACTGAAATAATTTTCTTTGCACTCTTCTCTTATGTCTTAAACTGTTTTGTGATTTCTGTCTTTGTGATTTGAATGCGTTTTCCCTGTTGTGAAGCACTTTGAATTGCCTTGTGTACAACATGTGCTCTACAAATAAACTTGCCTTGTCTTACAAATAGGGGCATTATTGTATATAATTTGCGGCTTCGCCGCACAGAGACCGTGAAAAGTATTGAAATAATTTGGAAAACGGATGTCACTCATCAACACCATTTTCACCAAATTTCATCTTTTTCGGGCCAACGCCCCCTGGAGGAGTTAGTAAAAGTACACAGTTTAGGTGCTGAGTGGTGCTTAGCAAATTTGTATCCAATATGGTTGGGCGGACGCCGTTGCCGTAGTAATACTTTTTACTTATCTTGTCACCATCTATCTGCGCCAAATTTCATGATTCTACAATCAGGTTTTTTTTGTGAGCCATTTTTCTATCTCACAGTGCATTTTTTTGTCAATTTTTAGGACGAAGAAGAAGAAGAATATTACTATGCAAAAACAATGTTTCCCAAAATATCATAAACTATACATTTCATGGTGCGGGTCCCTCGTCACTGACGGGTACCAAACTGTGAGTTATTGGCAGCTATACAATAACAATGTAACATTTGTGCATTGCATGTTTATGGGCTTCACCTGTTTAACGTTAATGCGCGGGACGTGCACGCGTCGAGGAGTGTTTGGAAGCGGGCGAGTGCTTTCGGTCGTACTTTTGGCTCTACTTGATGTCTTTCTTCTGTGTTTGATGTGTTGTGACCCGAGTCGCCCGCAGCGTCCGACTCACCGACGTACCGGACAATATGCTAATGAGCCGTATGCTAATGAGCTCATGCATATTCACGAGGCTCGGAGGACATTCAGGACGACAGCTGCAGCAAGGGATCATGGGAAACTTCCCTTTGAGACACGTCCAAACTTTAGTGAAGATGAACAAACCATTATTTCTACAGAATATTGAGAATTTAAACACATTTTAACCAAATAAAGATGTAAATCTGTGACTTCGAGAAGTATGTATGAAGTGTGACATTTAGTCATGAAAGCTCTTTTCGTTTGTGTTTTAGAGTCAGTTTCCAGACGAACATCACCAATAGACAAATAGTTAAAGTCATACGAGTTATTTCTAATCTATTCAGTCAATTATTTGTTACAGCTCTAATAATTCCTAGATTGACTTCTCGTTTAATAAATAAAAGCAGGTACAATATTTGGTTCTCAATATTTATCTTGTACATTTTTATAAATAAGCGTTAATAAGAAAGTGTTTCATTCTGCGGCTTATTTACATGTTTTTAAAGATATTATAGAGTTTACTGGGCTTCTCTTTAGGTTTATTCTGTCAGTGTGCGTTAAAGTTTAAATTTCAGTTCATCATTTACAATAAAAAACAACAAGAACAAAAAGAGCCTGTTAAAAATAAAGGCAAAAGTGCAGAAATATCATGGTAAAGCTTTATTTGAAAGTTGTTTTCTATGACATTTCACCACATTTCACATTTGTCTGACAATCAAACCTCAAATAACACGTTTAAAGACCTTTTTTTACCAACGACGCCCATGTGGCCGACGCCCGTGCGGCCGACGCACTCCGAATGCTGTTTTTGCGACGGGTGTAACTGGAATTGTTCAGATTTGAGAAGGCTGTGGAAGTCTTTGGCGTTCCTCGTTCTCGTGCGCGTCAGGTTTAACCCCGTCGGAGCCGCCGCTGCAGAGGCTCAGTGTTCTCGGTAAAAGCTCAGATAATGGCGTGTTCCTCGCGCTCCAGCGCTCACGGGTCGCTCCGCATAAAAACGTCTAAAAACTGCCCTCCGCCATCAGCCAAACAGCGGCGTTTCCATTATTCAACGCGCGCGAGCTGCCGCTGAGACGAGGACGAAGAGGAGCGCGCTGTCGACAGGAGCCGGCTTCAACGTATCTTCAGATCAGACGTTTTAGGAGATGAATTAGAACAACAACGACTTTTACTGAGGCGTCGCGCTGACATCACGTTCCTTCTAAACGTCTGAGCAGAACAAACTGATCAAACGTGTTCTGTCCGTGGAGCTTTGAATGAATGAGTAACGTGCAGTAGTTTGTGGTTCTCTGCGCAGAGAGGAGCTTGATTAGCTTGATTAGCTTGATTAGCTTGATTAGCTTTAGCCCGCTTGCTAAGGTGAGACAGGGCCTTCTCTGTGGTCGGCCCTGAACTCCAAACGGCTCCCACTGAGGACTGTTTTAAGTCTCGCCTTAAGACCCACTTTCTTTTTCTGTGTTTTCATTTATTTGAATTGATCTAATTTATTTCTGTTTCATGAGTTTGATTAGGATTTCGCTGGTTTTACAGTTTTGGGACTCGTGAAACCTCTTGTGTTCTTCTTGTATGTTTTGTGTGTGTACAGGACTTTTTATAAAATACATAAATAGAGTGGATTTGGGCTCGCTAACAGCAGGGGGAGCTAAACCCACTTGGACTCTTCAGCTGTTTGAGGAGAGAAAGGTCATGAGTTCATCTGTGTCTGTGATAAATGTGATATGCGATAATCGGGATTATTTTAGAAGCAACATTAAGTATTTTTAGTTCAATTTACAACCCAAAAAGTAGACCTAAATGTAAATAGCTTTTCATCTGGCGGTTTGTGTCAAATTTAACTTTAGTTTTGTAACGTTGGTCACAAACTTGGGGAAGAGAAACGAATGTCAGACCACGAGAATGAAAGAAAATGAAAGATTTCACTCTTTGGTCACAGTCTCAATAATCGTTGACGAATCGTGAGGTTTCTTCTCACAATAATCGTGACTCTCACATTTGATATCGTGACATCTCTAGTCATAACCACGATTGGAATTGATGAACATGTTCTGGAGATGTTTCTGCAGCAGATCCAGGGTTAGAGCACTTCATTTCTGACCTCCACATGTTCATCTCCTGTGTACAGGCTAACCACTCTGCCACAGTAACTCAGAGCGCTCTGGTGGTCCCCCCCCCCGCGACCTCTTCACTGAGAGCAGTAAATCTCAGCGTCTCTCGGTGCTTCTGAGCCGGAGAGAGGTTCAGTTCTTCTCTGAGCGCTGCATTAACGTCTCCTGTTCACGCTCCACTCGCTCCACACAAGAATCACCAGCACCGCCGCCTTTAATAATGCACGCCGTAAAACCTGCCCCGCCGATGTCCACAAAGCAACCAGGACCACCAGGACCACCAGGACCACGAAGACCACCAGGACCACTAAGACCACGAGGACCACCAAGACCACCAAGACCACCAAGACCTGGAGGCCCATCAGGACCACGTCCACCAGGCAGAGGTCCACAGCGGACAAAAGTCTCCCAGCGACGCCCGGTTTTTATCCTTTCACTAAACGTAATGTTCATTAAGTAAATCACAGCGAACGAGTCAGACTTTATCAAGCAGGAAGTTTGTCATGGTTTACTCTGAGACCAGGACTGGACCAGGACTAGAGCAGGCTAGAGCAGGACTAGAGCAGGACTAGAGCAGGACTAGAGCAGGATTAGACCAGGATTAGACCAGGATTAGACCAGGTCTAAACCAGGTTTAAACCAGGTTTAAACCAGGACTAGACCAGGACAAAACTAGGACGGTGGATTTTAAATGTGCATAAAAATGGAATCTATTCTACAAGAATGTTTAAACTCTCACAAAAACATGTTAAATTCCGTCCTGTTTCCAAACATTTCAGTGGAACATAATGTGATTCACTTGAGAACTGGGATTAACTTCAGAATACAAGAAATGTCTCCTTGAGCAGCCACTATAAGTGGTGCAGGGGTTTTGAAGCCGAATAATCCTAGGAGCTGCTATCGGGGCTTCATGAAGGGCCACCCAAGGACAAGGCTTTCGACCCTGTCCCTCTTGGATTTCGGGAGTAGAGGGTCGGGTTGCTACAGAGCTGTCCGCGTCCTGTAACCGGAGCAGGTCCGTGTGCGTTGGAACTCGCCAGGAGCTGCCTTTGTCACCGAGTTCTGTTTCATTGTTTTATGGACAGAATTTCTCAGGCGAATTCAGAGCAGGATCTCATCTCTACTGTTTGCAGATGATGTTGTCCTGAGCTCCATCAAACCTGGACCTGCAACATGCACTGGGACGGTTTGCAGCCGAGTGTGAAGCAGCTGGGATGAGAATCAGCACCTCCAAATCTGAGGCCATCGTCTGCAGCGACGAGTCTGCAGCGATACGGTCGCTGTATCGGACCACAAGCAGTGCCGGTGCACTTGTTTTATAGAATTTTATCCCATAGTGTATGTGTAAGTGTTTTTTATTTCCATTCCATTTATTTTTATAATGCCCAAAATCACAACAGCAGTTGCCTGGAGCGGTTTTTATGTATTTGTTCATTTTACTGATTGTTTTCTTGGCGTTTGATTTGGATCTGAGTTTCCTTTTGAACAGGGAACTACTAAAAAAAAGAGTTTTTCTCTTTGGATTTTCCCTGTATAAATAACATATTCATAATAATAATGAAAATGTGGCTCCGCATGTTTCAGAGCTCAGAGAACTAAACTCTTGTGGAACTATCAGTACATTTAAATAAGATTTTAGATTTGGATTGTTTCCCCCCTAATTAACTAATTCCTGGGTAACAATAATAATCATATAATAATAATATTTAAAAATCTCATGAGGGAGAAGTACATTTGGCTCACACACAAAGGAAAACTAATGTGGCAAAGACATCTTTTAAAAGGGCTTGTACTTTGTCTTCTAAACTCGACCTCTAAAATCCACTGGTTTTGTGTTAAAGCGTTAAAGCCCATGTTTTTCCTAATATCGGCCGCATATGTCAGCAATATACGGTCCATCTCTAAAAAGAATAAAACACGTCACAGGAACATAATGGGAAGATCTAATTATTGGCTTGTCTGTGATCTGACGGGTCAAAGTTCAGCTGAATCCGAACGACACAAATGAAACGGGAAGATTCCAGCAGGACTAAATCTGGAGCTTTCAGGGGATAATGGAGGGCAGTGCTTCTGTGACATGTCCTCCCACGCGCACGCCCCCCCACACACACGCGCACGCCCCCCTTCACGCGCACGAGCCTGGCAGCAGAGCCAGAGCGCTCACTTCTCCTCAGCGTCAGGACCAGCTCCGCTCTCGGACTTTCACTGGTTTTGGAGGGTTTTGTTCTTTCTCTGGAGCCAATGGTTGGAGGCGCATTTGTTCAGACACTGGAGGGATTGAGTTTCTGATGGACGTAAACTGGATTAAAGACTTGAGTGACTGAGAGGAGACGGACCAATGACCCAACAGACTTTTAACAGGTGAGAAAACACATCAAATATTCAAACTCATTTAAGGAGAAGACTAAAAGAGCGAAACACAATGAAAATCAAAGTACAGAGAAGAGAAACTTCATTAGAATAATTATGAACATTATTATATATTATGTGAGATTAGAAACAAGGGCAGGTCTGAGCGAGGATCCTGGTCAGGAGGACCTAAGGATTAAGGGCTGGGTATTAACAAGTACATGAATATCCCTAAAAAGGGTTGTCCTCATGCTCGATAACTAAATGCATTGAAATTGTACGTTCTTAACACACTTACAGTCAGAGACAGACCTGGTGGATGAAGAAGTCTCAGGCTCTTCTTCTCTTTCTTTGTCTGATTGTTCATAAACCAGAGCTCAAACTGGAGCTGTCTCCAGATCAGGACTTTTCCAGTTTGTGACAAATCTTCCATTTTTAATGCATCAGGACATTACGCCTTGATTTTTGTCCATTTGACCCTTTAAGCCACAGAGTTAAAGTGGAGCAGAAGTGTTCTGAGCTCGCCTCCTCCATCCTGTGTGTGTGCGTGTGTGCGTGTCTGTCTGTGTGTGTGTCTGTGTAGTGTGGCGCTGTGGGGGTGTCGTGTGGGTGTCTGTCTGTGTGTGTGTGTGTGTGTGTGCGTAAGTGTGCGTGTCTTGTCTGTCTGTCTGTGTGTGTGTGTGGTGTGTGCACGGTTGTGCGTGTGGGGTGGTCTGTCTGTCTGTGTGCGTTGTGTCAGTGTGGTGTAGTGTGCATGTGTGCGTGTGTGTGCATGTGTGTGTGTGTGTGCGTGTGTGCATGCGTCGTGAATGATAAATGTGTGTAAATGTGTGAATGTGCGTAGAACGAGTGCGTAAATGTATGCTGTAACTGTTGTGGCCCACAGGGGCAGTAGAGCACCAGTAAATGTGCACATCTTTTCGGCCCAATCAGAGTTCATAGATTTGCTTTTGTTTTATTGATTAGATAAATGTTCGGGCAGTTGACATCGCAGGTATTTTTATTTGGATATTTAATATTGCCAGCAGAGCAAAAAGTGGGTTTAGGTAGGCAGGTGGGTTAGGCGTATAGGTCAGGACAGGTGGGTTAGGGTTAGACAGAGTGAGTTAGGTGTAGGACAGGGTTAGGACAGCGTGGGTAGGTGTAGGGACAGGGTTAGGAACAGGTTGGGTAGGGTTAGGACAGGTTAGGTTAGAGGTGGTTGGTTAGGGACAGTAGTTGGGGGTTAGACTGTGTTAGACAGCGTGGGTTAGGGTAGGACAGGTGCGTGTTAGGGTTAGACAGGTGGTTAGTTTGGAGGGGTAGGATAGGACAGTGGGTTTGGGTTACGTAGCGGTGAGTTAGGGTTAGACTAGGTGAGTTAGGTCAGACACGGTGGAGTTAGGGTCAGGACAGATTGTAGACAGGTGGTTAGGTTAGGACAGGTGGTGAGGCAGTGGGGTCAGGATAGGGTTAGACAGGTGGTTATGGGTTAGGACAGGTGAGTTAGGTCTGTACGGGCGTCGTTAGACAGGTGAGTTAGGGTCAGGACGGTAGTGGTAAGAAGTGGTTAGGTTAGGCAGGTGAGTTAGGTGTAGGACAGGGTTAGGACAGGTGGGTTAAGGGTCAGGACAGGTGGGTTAGGTAGGACAGGTGAGTAGGTTAGTGAGCATGGAGTTAGGTCAGGACAGTGGTTAGTTAGACAGTGAGTTAGGGTTAAGGAAAGGTGAGTTAGGGTCAGGACAGGGAGTTAGGGTTAGGGACAGGTTGGGTTATGGTCAGGACAGAGTTAGGCACAGATGGGTTAGGGGCAGGACAGGGATTAGGACAGGTGAGTTAGGGTTAGGACAGTGTTGGGTAGTCAGGACAGAGTTTAGGACAGACTGGTTAGGAGGGCAGAAAGGTACGGCAGTGGGTTAGAGACAGGTGCGTAGATTAGGTTAACGGTTAACAGTGGTTAGGTTAGGACCAGCGGTAGGGTTAGGACAGGGATTCAGGGTTTAGGACAGGTGGTTATGGTCAGGACAGGGTTAGACAGGGGCGTTAGGCTAGGACGGTTAGGACAGGTGGGTTAGGGTTAGGACAGGGTTAGGACAGGTGAGTTAGGGTTAGGACAGGGTGAGGACAGGTGGGTTAGGGTCAGGACAGGGTTAGGACAGGTGGGTTAGGGTCAGGACAGGGTTTGGACAGGTGGGTTAGGGTCAGGACAGGGTAGGACAGGTGAGTTAAGGTTGAGACACTTTGAAGGAACAAAAACATATTTTCCAGAACATTAGACCTTTTTCTAATTATCCATGTTGAAATCTTTGAACATGTGAAAAACAAATGGTCCATTTTCCAGATTTCCTGAGCTTTTTGTGGACACTGCAGTTTTAGTCACACTTTAAACTTTATTGTTCCTGAGTTTGACAGACACTAGTTTTGGAAACTATTCATAGTAAAGCACAAAGTTCCTCCAAAAATTAAGCCTCAAAATACTGCCATTTACAGGGGGTTTTAATAGATTACAAATATTTGAATGTTTCCTGCCTCACAAACCGAGGCCTTCCTTGGTACTGTTGCTCGCTTCAACCTGGAAAGACTCAAATTAATTATTAAGTGTCCATCAAATGTGGCATATACCAAGGAGATGCCCTGTCCCCACTGCTGTTCTGCATAGGTCTGAACCCTCTCAGGCAGATAATCAACAGGACAGGCTCTGGTATAAGACTCTGGGGCCACGATCCGTCCCCTCCTCTACATGACATCAAACTGTACGCTAAGAGCGAGCGAGACATGGACTCTGATCCAAACGACCAGGATCTACAGCGCTGACATTGGGATGTCATTCGGGCTTGAGAAGTTTAGTGAAGGTGACAAAGAGAGGGAAGGTGGTCCACACGGAAGGTCTTATATATATTTTTAGCAGACAGTTGCATTCTGGCGTCATGTTTCATGAAGTGTTTTAGCATTTTTAGCACTCAGAGCTAATGAGGTCACAGTCTGAGCTCTAGTTAAACTAATTCCAACGTCCTGATTCATATTCATGGCACTCATGAAGGAAGCACAAGTTACTAGAGTAAAAGTACAGATACAGGGGCAAAAAGTAAAAGTTTGAAAGTACCCCTTTAAAAATATACTTATAGAGTAAAATAGAAGTATTTCACACAGATTTAGAAAACTACAGCATAAAATCAGAAGCAATTTCTTAATTTTCATTTTGATTTATCTATTGTTTGTTTGCTCAAAGCCGGGACTTAAACTCAACACCTTTAGGCAAACGGTCATCATGAAAGTATGAAAATAAACCCTTCCGCTATTTCAGTATATAAGTATAGTACAGTTACTTTTGTACTTTGTTACTTTCACACTGAGACTATATTTTTTAAACAAATGAGAGATTATTGTAAAGGTTTCAAATTTGAGCTTGTTATAGTTTGGAAAATAAGAAGCTCCAAACGTCGTACCAAATCAGAGTTGCAGAGAAACTCCAAAGCAAGGATGCCAAATCGCTGCTGACCTTTTGGGAAACAGGCAAAAAGGCAATTCCCTCAAACGGCATAAAATACACCCAGAGTCAGTGGCATTACGAACATTCAAAACATTCAAAATTGAAATAATTTGATGAGTTTCAAGCAAAAAGATAAAGGTGTGCTTGAGCAAACTTAAGAGTCATGACATTGTCTGAGCTGAAGCCAAGCCCATCATTTTGGGGCTGGCACAAAGCAGTGAAAATTAGAGTTCAAAACACAAGCCTTTGCACAGACAGAACTCTTGGAGGAATCTGATGGTTCAACACCTCAAAGACCAACAAAGACTGGACAGGAGAGTTCAGCCTAAACTCTTAAGATAAAAAAGAGTTCAGAGGAGTCTCCAGGAAACCATCATTATTCACGCACATTCTTGTTGGGGTCAGGGGTCAGAGCAGCTCAGTCCATCTCAGTTACATACATCTATTGGACAGGTCTTTGAGGGTTTTTAGGTCTGATACTAGTGCTGTGTTGGGGCCGTGTAAAGTGGCTCGTGAGGATATTTGTGAATTTATATATTTATTCATTAACCTTTATTTTACCAGGGGAGACCCCATTGAGATCGAGACCTCTTTTTAACTTGGGCCAAAGTGAAAAAAATCTGACTTAAATGCTAGATGTTATCTGTGGGGTCCGGGTTATGGTGTTCACCAGATCAATGACGTATGCCCAGGCCAGCCCAGTGCTGCCCCCATGCACTGGTCGTTTCATTCTGGCCACAAGAGGGCTCAATGTTCTGGAGCCGGACTGTGTCTCTTTGCGAAATGGTGGAGTGCAAAGGAGAAAAGGCTCAAGAGTCTTTAAAGGATTCTAGTCCTGTTGTTAATCTAAAGTGTGTGTAATGCATAAACCTGATGTGCAGGTGGTGAATGGGGCTGAGCGTCTCCTATGTCCGCCGGGACAGTGGTCATCGCTGGAGCGGTGCTGGCTGCGGTCATTCTGCTCACCATCGTGGGAGTGCTGTGCCTATGTAGGCTGCAGGTATGCACCTGTCTGTGCACCTGTCTGTGCTCTTTCTGTGCACCTTAGTGCACCTGTCTGTGCTCCTGTCAGTGCAACTGTCTGTGCACCTGTCTGTGCACCTGTCTGTGCACCTGTCTGTTCTGTCAATGTAATCCCTCATTCGTTCAGCAGAAGTCCAAGGAAGAAAAGAGATCAAAGGTTTAAGGCTTATAGCTGAAACTTGCCCTGTCCCACAAACACAAAAAGCAAGAACAAGACCAGAGAGAAAAGACTTAAACCAAAACAAGCAGACATCCACCAAAAACAGAAAAAAAAAAGGGGGAAATCATGACACTCAGAACCCAAAGAAAATGTCCCAGTTTGTCCATAGTCTGTCAGATTAAGTCCGAATGTGATCCTTCCCAAATAAATGTCTGTCCAGTCCCTGATTGCCGGTGTAATTTGTGTCATGCACTTTTTTGTGATGGCCTTTTTCGCTGCTGCCAAGAGTATGTTCCAGAGGTATTTGTTTATTGTGTCCATGGCAGGAGTCCTCAGGCTCAAGTACTTTTGTAATCCAGACCTTGAATCTCGAGTCAGTTCTACACAAAAACTTGGTCATAAGATAACCAGTTTAAGATTTTACTATCTTTATTTAGCTTGTATGTTTTGATCAGCTCCTTCCATGTTGTAAGCACAGATTTTACCCAGGGATTCTTAGCTTCCTCCAAATGACTCAACCGTCTGTCACCTGCCTGTAAGGCCTGCACAGGAACCCCTGGCACAACCTTACTCTCAATATTTTTCCTTTGAGATTCATATTCTGGGTCACACCAGGAACGCTCTGATTTGAGCAGATATAAAATCATTTTTCAGACAAGGTAAACCCCGCCTCCTTTTTCTTTTAATAAATGTAGCGTTTTAAATCAGATCGGAGGCTTCTTTCCTTGCCACACAAATCTTGAGATTGTTTTATTCCATTCATCAAACAGACGGTTGGAGATGGAAATCAGGAGAGTCTGGAACTGAGAGAGAAATCTGGGCAAAACATTCATTTTAATAGTTTCAATCCTTTGACGTAGACTCAAGTCGGGATCAGAGTCCATTTTTCAAGATATTTTTTATGGTCTTAAAAAGAGGGATATAATTTGTCTCCATTATTGTTGATAGGTCTCTATGGAAGACCATACCTACATTTCTAAGGGATTGCGTTTGCCATTTAAGTCTTTTTAAAGGTCAGAGGGGGGCGCCAGTAAGAGAGAATTCCAGTTTTTTTGTACATTTTATTTGTATCCAGACAATTTCTTGAAGAAATGTATCACATTGGGTATGGAAATTTCTGGCTTAGTCAAATACAATAGAACATCATCTACAGAAGGCAATTTTATGTTCCGTCCCATCAATTGTAACACCATGAATTGTCTTTGATTGTCTAATAAATTGGGCCAATGGTTCCAAATACAAAGCAAACAGGAGGAGAGACCAGGCATAGCCCTGTCTCACCCCTCTCTCCAGAGTCAGTGAGTCTCAGATGACCATTGATTTTAATTCTTGATGTTGGACCATCATAAAGAGCCCCAATATTTGTTATAATTGGATCATTAATTTGAAATTTGTTTAGCACTTTAAATAGATAAGAATCAAAAGCTTTCTCAGCATCCAGACTTATTATTACAGCTTTGTCTTGATGTATTTGTATCAGAATCAGAAAGGGTTTATTGCCATTGTCAGTGAACAAAATTCACAAACATAGGAACTTGTCTCGGCATTAAAGTGCAACATAAAACACTGATCAATAATAAAACAACATATATTCAATCAAAAAGGGCATGCATTTGTCGTTAGGTAATAAATCCTGTCTGATCATTGTGGATTAAGATTGGAAGTATTTGTTCCATTCTTTTGGACATAATTTAGGTGCATAAACGATAGTCCACATTCAGAATAGAAATGAGTCTATATGAAGCACAATCCAATTGGTCTTTCCCTTCTTTTGGTATCAGGGATATGATTGCTTCTTTTAAGTGCCCAGTTAAAAGTTGCCAAAAGGAAAGGGATAAGTGTGTCTTTTAAAGCTTTATACCACTCTGAGGTGAACCCATCGCTCCCCGGAGGTTTGTTTTCTTTAATCTTTTGACTGTGCATTATATTGCCAGAACTGTTATTTCAGCTCCTAATTTTTATTTTGTTCTTCTGACACAACAGGCAAATTGAGGGTGTTCAAAAGGGAATTTATATCGTCTTCTTTATCATCTGGAATTTTTGAAAACAGTTTTTTATAAAAGGATTCAAATGCTGATTGAATTAGGTCTTGTTTAGTTAAGATTACATCATTTTGCCTGTCTCGTATTTTAAAAATTGTTCTTTCAGCTTATTGTTTTCTAAATTTCCAAGAGAGTAATTTAGAACATTTTGATCCACTCTCATTATTTGTTTAGTAAAGAGCATTTATCTCTTTTATCTCTTTATCTCTCCTGTGACATCAGATCATTAATTTCTCCTCTTATCTTTTTAATTTCTTGCAACATTTTAGGACACCCTATGGTTTTCCTCCAACAAATTGAATTTTTCTTGCAGCTCATTTACTTTTTTCCCCCTTTGTTTCTTTTTATCAGAGGCTATGGCTATAATTTGTCCTCTCAAGACAGCTTTAGCAGCATCCCAGAGGATGGGGGGGGGATGTTTCCCCAGTGTAATTTTCCTCCAGATAAGTCTTAATGTTGTTGAACATTTTTTCCTTAAACAAAAGGTCATTAAACAGGCTGGCATTGAATCTCCAAAGTGTGTTTTTTCGTCTTTCCTCCAAATATACAGAGATGTAGATAGGAGCATGACCACTTAGGTCTATTGTGCCTATATCTGCTTCAGTGATCTTAGATCTGTCTTTATTGAAAATAAAAAAGTAGTCCATTCTGGAACAGAGTGATTAGACACATGTGTATACTGGCGTGCCCAAGGGTTCATTTCCCTCCATATGTCAATCGGTCCTATAGTCTTCAATAAGAGACGGAACTTCTTGTTGATTGTTCCTCCAGTGCCTCTTGAGTTCGACGCGTCCAGTATAGGCTGAATGCAAAGATTCCAATTGCCGGCACAGATTAGGGTTCCCTCAGAGTGGTTCACAATCAGGTCCATGACATCTGTATAGAATGTGATATCGCCCCCTGGTGGAGCATACACATTTAAAGAGTGAAAACCTTTCCCATTAATATTCCCTTTAACCAGTCTGCCTTCTTCATCCTTACATTCAAAATGCTGTTCAAAAACTATTCGGTTTGAAATC
Organism: Chaenogobius annularis; assembly: GCA_015082035.1. Classification (NCBI taxonomy): domain Eukaryota; kingdom Metazoa; phylum Chordata; class Actinopteri; order Gobiiformes; family Gobiidae; genus Chaenogobius; species Chaenogobius annularis. The sequence goes on along the minus strand of BJKM01001293.1, from coordinate 42,327 downwards.
AATATTGCAACTCCCCTTCAATATTTGCCTCTGTATGATGAATAATAAGATTTTTTACAACAGAATTTTGTTTGTTTTTGATGTTCAGTGTCATTCAACTGTCGCTTATAAATATACTTTTGTCCGTTTCTTTGGGTTCAGTATTCCATTTACATTGAAGGACGCTTCTTGTAACACTTCCGATGCCATTGGGTTGGTTGTATGGAACTGTTGATAACTTTAGAATATTTTTAATCTCTCTCGTCGAAAACAGCAAACATACACAAAAACCATCGGAACATAGAACAACTGAAAGGATAAAAAAGAAAACAAAATATTTCATGCTGAAAACAGGCATAGAACCCAAAACCTGATCAAGAAAAAGAGCGCAAAAGAGAGGGAAGCCCAAACCTAATAAAGGCCCCAAAAAAATCCACACCCACGCTGCATTCTGCAAGTTCCCACAAATCCAATCTCCCACATTTGACACATCGATGAGTAGATGTGTTTATTCTCAGAGTTTATGTACAAAAGCAAACAGCCAACATGGGGCATAAAGTCTGATGTCTGTAATCCCTCATTCGTCCAGGAGTGTTCCATTGTAGAAAAAGATTCAGTTTTAGTCATCTGGACTCTGTTTTTCGAAAAACAAAACGTTTCGACTCTCATCCAAGAGTTATTCTCAATCTGTGGAACAAGTCTGGGAACTCAGGCTTTCTATCTTACTCTGTACAAGCCCTGCCCACTGGGCCGGACCTCCTGATATACTCCTGTTTTACTTGAAACTACTAACAGCCCTGAGATGGGCCATCTACATCCTATTGTACACTGACTTTCGCTCCCTCCTCACAGAGTACCTGATTAGCCTCAGAATGCCCCAGGCGTCTCCAGGGTTTCAACAAACCATTATTAACAATGGGAAGGTTGAATCTTAAACCTCTGATAGTGGAACAATCAAGAAAGGCCAAGCGGTTCTGCAAGCGGTCTCATTAGCATCTTCTCTTGTAAACCTGATATGAGGGCTCCACTGCATTGATGTGCTCTGAGAAGGACTTCCAGCTCTTTTTTTTTAATTCGTCACAGTAAAAGATGTCATCATCCACGTAACGGTACCAAAGACTTGGAGCAATGCCTGAAAAGGAGGTCAGTGCCTTCTTCTCGAAATGCTCCATGTACAAGTTGGCCACTATGGGAGAGACGGGCGAGCCCATGGCACAACCGTGGATCTGTCTGTAAAAATGTCCCCGGAATTGAAAGTATGTGGTGTTAAGACAGATGTGTAGTAGTTTGCAGATGTGTTCAGGTGTCAGTTTGGTCCTGTCCTGTAGGTGGTGTCTTCCTGCAGCCTCGTCAAAACCTTTTTGTTTTTCTAAAACAGAGTCCAGATGACTACAACTTAATCTTTTTGTACAATAAAGTCTGATGTTAAAAACTAAAAAAAATGAAGTCATTAGTCTCTTCAAATTAACAGAAATGTATCACCATGTGACCACAACCCGAACACATATCCCACGTTGGTGGCTCCATCTCTTGTGTTGTTTAGTTCTCTGTGTTTTGAATCTTCCTTATGAGTACCTCAGCTTCTCCTGGTGTTATGAGCACATGTGTTTTACCTTCAAAAGTTACGAGAAGAGTTGTGGGGAAAGAGTATGCATGTCTCAGGCTTTCTCCTCCTGAGCTCCTCACAGATATGGTTGAACCCTTGCCGTTGTTGACAAACCTCTTCATCATATCTGGAATATCTGGAGCAGGGAAGACGCACTTGCCTTTGTACTGGAGTTCTCCTTTAACCCTTGCAGCCTTCAAGACGCGTTCCTTCACACGATCGTTAAGAAACCTCAGGCTTCGTGGTTTAATAAGCTGCTGGTCTTGGTTTGTCCAGGCGATGTGCTCTTTCAATTGTGATGGGAGGGACTTCAACTCCTGAGCCATCAAGGAGCTCAGGGATAATCTTCTCCAAAAAGCACTCTGTATCCTTTCCTTCTTCGCCTTCTTCTACACCCACAAGCCTCAGGTTAGGACGATGGGATATGTACTCCAGATCCAGGAGCTTATTTTTCATGTTATTGTTCTCCGACTCCAGCGTCGTCACCCTGGCCCGCAGTGCCTCGATCTCGGCCCTTACTTTTTGCAGATAGTTCGTATTATTTGAAACACGCTGCCTTCAGCTCGGCGGCCACCACAGCAGAGACCGCGGCAGATACGGCAAGAGCAATGGCTGCTATCATTTCCGCTCTGAGACACCATATCACGCTGCATTTTACGTCTTATTTCAGACATCATGAGCAATAACTGATGAATCGTCATATTCTCCCCCTTCTGATGCAAAGAAGCCGTGAGAAACCCCATCTGGGCAGGACCAGGACCCCGCGACTCCGGCGGGGAAGAACCGCTTCTCTCCATGTCAGATTTGCTAGCCACGTTAGCCATGTTAGCCTTGTTAGCTTCGTTAGCTTGTGATACGGGCTGTTTTCCAGTGGGACCGTGGGCCGTCAGCCCTGTTTGCTTTGGTCCCGTAGTGTTACTAGACTTGTTTACTCATCTTTTGTTCTTCCTCTTTAGGATTAGGTGGGTCAGACAATGATTTTAAAGGTGATTTTAAAGGTGATTTTTGCAGCAGCGGTGAGAGGTGCGTCAGCTCAAAGCGCCACCATAACTCGGATATCACCTTGTTTACAGTATCAAGATTCAGTTTGGGTTGTTGCTGTCATTAGCTTCATTAGCATTTGACTAGTTTGATTTGTGCCAAGGCTGTTGTAGACTGAGGGGAGGTTTTGTCTCAGATCATTTATCTTTATGATGAGTAAGGTCCGTTACATCGCCCAAGGCCAAACCCTAGAGCAATGGCACAGGGTAGGTGCTCGCCCTGAAGCTGGGTCTTTGCCCATGGGACTCAGCCGGGCCCAGCCCGAAAAGGCAACATGGGACCATCTTCCAGTGCCTTTGATGAGGCAACTGCTGTGGTGATTTCAGGCGTTACAAAAATAAATTGAATCGAACTGGCGACCAAAGTCATGCACAGTCCTTGCTCTCTCCCTCACTGCTGCCGCCGCGACCCGGCCCCGGACAAAAGGGAAGAAAATGGATGGAGGACATTTCAGTTTAAAGAAGGGCTTTCGTTCTTAACCAGGCCATACGTCACTTGTTGATACTGTTTTTGGTGCAGAGGCTGAATGTTCATTTCTAAAATCAAGGTTCTTTCAGACCTTTTCTCCTACAGTCTTGTACGGGGGCCCTGAAGGACAAGCCAAAAACACCTAAACGACAAAAACACTAAGAAATCATCCAGCACACTCTCAAATATGACAACAAGCACTTAAAAAAACACTAGAATACAGACCAATGTACCAGCCAAGCCCTGTCCAATCACAGCAAAGCACATTTCATATTTGCTTTTGTGGTTTTTTTGGTGTTTCAGAAGGCCACTAACTGTTACTGAATGTCTTAACTATGTGTGTTTCCTGTCGCAGTACTACTGCTGTAAGAAGGAGGAGTCCGACAAGGCAGACAATGACGGGGAGGCGGAGTTTAGCACCATGACCCGCCCCTTAGCTCTGTCGGCTCCGCCCACTCCTCCTACGCCAGACCTGCACGGCGAACACGAAAGGCGCAGCGAACCCGACAGGCGCAGTGAGCCCGACAGGCGCAGCGAGCACGACAGGCGCAGCGAGCACGACAGGCGCAGCGAGCCGGACCGCAGGAGCGAGCACGACAGGCGTAGCGAGCCCGAGCGCCGCAGTAACGGTCCGGAGTGTCGCCGTTTCCCGGAGCATGACTTCCCCCATAGCAACACGCCTGGAGTGCCATAGCAACGGGCCCGAGTGTCACTGCGGAAATGACGACTATCGCCACAGCAACACGCCCGACTCGTACCCGCCCACGTTCCTGACGGAGGCCAATGGGCCGAGCTGCTGCACTCCGCCTCCTCCTGTAGCCCCGCCCACGTGCCACCGTGCACACTACTGTCCCACATGCACGCGCCCGGTGCCCTTCTGCCTCCAGCGCCCGACCTGCTCCTGGGACGGGCGCAACCTGTGCTACCGCTCCTTCCAACAGCACCACGTGGAGCTGCCGCTGGACATCAGCACGCTTTACCGCAAACTACAGCTGCTGACCATGAGAGAGATGAGCCACCAGAGCGTCAGCACCGACGTTTAAAGAAACGAACTGTCATAAACAAACTACAGCTGCTGACCATGAGAGAGACGAGCCACCAGAGCGTCAGCACCGACGTTTAAAGAAACTGTCATACCGAAACAAAACTACAGCTGCTGACCATGAGAGAGATGAGCACCACAGAGGCGTCAGCACCGACGTTTAAAGAAAACGAAACTGTCATAAACAAACTACAGCTGCTGACCATGAGAGAGACGAGCCACCAGAGCGTCAGCACCGACGTTTAAGAAACGAACTGTCATAAACAAACTACAGGCTGCTGACCATGAGAGAGACGAGCCACCAGAGCGTCAGCACCGACGTTTAAAGAAACGAACTGTCATAAAACAAACTACAGCTGCTGACCATGAGAGAGACGAGCCACCAGAGCGTCAGCACCGACGTTTAAAAACGAACTGTCATAAACAAACTACAGCTGCTGACCATGAGAGCAGACGAGCACCAGAGCGTCAGCACCGACGTTTAAAGAAACGAACTGTCATAAAACAAACTACAGCTGCTGACCATGAGAGAGACGAGCCACCAGAGCGTCAGCACCGACGTTTAAAGAAACGAACTGTCATAAACAAACTACAGCTGCTGACCATGAGAGAGACGAGCCACCAGAGCGTCAGCACCGACGTTTAAAGAAACGAACTGTCATAAACAAACTACAGCTGCTGACCATGAGAGAGACGAGCACCAGAGCGTCAGCACCGACGTTTAAAAGAACACGAACTGTCATAAACAAACTGCAGGCTGCTGACCATGAGAGAGACGAGCCACCAGAGCGTCAGCACCGACGGTTTAAAGAAACGAACTGTTCATAAACAAACTACAGCTGCTGACCATGAGAGAGACGAGCCACCAGAGCGTCAGCACCGACGTTTAAAAGAAACGAACTGTCATAAACAAACTACAGCTGCTGACCATGAGAGAGACGAGCCACCAGAGCGTCAGCACCGACGTTTAAAGAAACGAACTGTCATAAACAAACTGCAGCTGCTGACCATGAGAAGAGACGAGCCACCAGAGCGTCAGCACCGACGTTTAAAGAAACGAACTGTCATAAACAAACTAGCAGCTGCTGACCATGAGAGAGACGAGCCACCAGAGCGTCAGCACCGACGTTTAAAGAAACGAACTGTCATAAACAAACTGCAGCTGCTGACCATGAGAGACGAGCCGACCAGAGCGTCAGCACCGACGTTTAAAGAAACGAACTGTCATAACAAACTGCAGCTGCTGACCATGAGAGAGACGAGCCACAGAGCGCATAGCGACGTTTAAAGAGAACTGTCTGCAGGCTGCTGACCATGAGAGAGACGAGCCACCAGAGCGTCAGCACGACGTTTAAAGAAACGAAAACTGTCATAAACAAACTGCAGCTGCTGACCATGAGAGAGACGAGCCACCAGAGCGTCAGCACCGACGTTTAAGAAACGAACTGTCATAAACAAAGCTGCATGCTGCTGACCATGAGAGAGACGAGCCACCAGAGCGTCAGCACCGACGTTTAAAGAAACGAACTGTCATAAACAAACTGCAGCTGCTGACCATGAGAGAGACGAGCCACCAGAGCGTCAGCGGACGTTTAAAGAAACGAACTGTCATAAACAAACTGCAGCTGCTGACCATGAGAGAGACGAGCCACCAGAGCGTCAGCACCGACGTTTAAAGAAACGAACTGTCATAAACAAACTGCAGCTGCTGACCATGAGAGAGACGAGCCACCAGAGCGTCAGCACCGACGTTTAAAGAAACGAACTGTCATAAACAAACGGCTGCTGACCATGAGAGAGCGAGCCACCAGAGCGTCAGCACCGACGTTTAAAGAAACGAACTGTCATAAACAAACTACAGCTGCGACCATGAGAGAGACGACCACCAGAGCGTCAGCACCGACGTTTTAAAGAAACGAACTGTCATAAAAAACTACAGCTGCGACCATGAGAGAGACGAGCCACCAGAGCGTAGCACCGACGTTTAAAGAAACGAACTGTCATAAACAAACTACAGCTGCTGACCATGAGAGAGACGAGCCACCAGAGCGTCAGCACCGACGTTTAAAGAAAGAACTGTCATAAACAAACTACCAGCTGCTGACCATGAGAGGACGAGCCACCAGAGCGTCAGCACCGACGTTTAAAGAAATGAACTGTCATAAACAAACTACAGCTGCTGACCATGAGAGACGACGAGCCACCAGAGCGTCAGCACCGGACGTTTAAAGAAATGAACTGTCATAAACAAACTACAGCTGCTGCCATGAAGCGACGAGCCACCAGAGCGTCAGCACCGACGTTTAAAGAAATGTACTGTCATAAACAAAACTACAGCTGCTGACTAATGAGAGAGACGAGCCACCAGAGCGTCAGCAACGACGTTTAAAGAAACGAACTGTCATAAACAAACTACAGCTGCTGATGAGCCACCAGAGCGTCCTGTTGTATATTTCACAGCGGTGGGGAAGCGTCCTCCACAGAGGTACATGACGTTTAAAGACTAGAGTTCCTTCCATGGACTATATTTATGCAATATAAACTAAACAAAAGGGTTGAGCACTGTTCTTCCATTCCTCACTGTGAGCTCCACCTGAAAAAAGTAGCACATTTTTTTTGTCCCTCAAATATGATCACAATACTGCTGATTGGTAGTCACAAAATTACTTTTAACCTTCACACGAATGCACAAAAGGAAAGTGGAATTGTATCTGTAAAATCAGCAGCATTCCCAAAAAAGCAGACAAGACGAGCGTGTTCAGTTTGAGTTCTGCTGCTCCTCGTTTGGATGAACAACAAGAGTTTAAGGGTCCAATGAGGGTGAAGCTAGACCACAGCAGGGTTTGAGATGGATCCGGTCATGGGTCATAGGTCATGGGTCATAGGGTCAGGGCTAATGGGTCATGGCTTATGGTCAGGGCACATGGGTCATAGGTCATGTTGGTCAGGGTAGGGTCAGGGCTCATGGGTCAGGGCTCATGGGTCATACGTCATAGGGTCAAGGGCTCATCGGGTCGGGGCTCATGTTCAGGGCTCATGGTCATACGTCATAGGGTCAGGGCTCATGGTGCATACGTCATAGGGGTCAGGGGCTCATAGGGTATCAGCGTCATAGGGTCAGGGCTCATGGTCAGGGCTCATTGGGTCATCGGTAAGTCATAGGGTCAGGGCTGCGATGGGTCATAAGTCAAGGGTCAGGGCTCATGGGTCAATACGTCATAGGGTCAGGGCTCATGGGTCAGGGCTCATGGTTTAGGGCTCATGGGTCATTACGTCATAGGTCAGGGCTCATGGGTCATAGGTCTAGGGTCAGGGCTCATGGTCATATCGTCAAGGGTCAGGGCTCATGGGTCATACGTCATAGGGTTCAGGGCTCATGGGTCCATAGGTCATAGGGTCAGGGCTCATGGGTCATACGTCATAAGGGTCAGGGCTCATGGGTCATAGGTCATTATGGGTCAGGGCTCATGGGTCATTATTCGTCCATAGGGTCAGGGCTTCATGGGTCATACGTCATAGGGTCAGGGCTCATGGGTCAACGTCATAGGGTCAGGTGGCTCGTTCAGGGTCAGCTCATGGGTCATACGTCATAGGGTCAGGGCTCATGTTCAGGGCTCATTGGCGTCATGGGTCATACGTCATAGTGGCAGGGGCTCATGGGTCAGGGCTCATGGTGTCAGGGCTCATGGGTCATACGTCATACCGGGTCAGGGCTCATGGGTCCAGGGCTCATGGTCATACTCATAGAGGTCAGGGTCATGGGTCATGAGTCATAGGTTAGGGTTAGGATGGGCTTTAGCTCCTTGAGGAAACGTCTCTTGTGTATTAGGAATACTTTAGAAAGGAAGGTTTAGATGCGATAAATCAAAATATGCCATAATCGTCCACATTGTTTTTTGCTTTTAAAGGGACTGAAACACGTCTTTCATATTTCAATCGCATTTCTATTGGATTATTCAGGACTTTTTTGTTGTTTTGTTGTTGTGCACTTGGTGTTTGTGTTTCAGTAAATTCATCTAAAGTTGTGGCTTTTGAAGATAATGTGCTTTGCATTTGCAATAAAGAGGGCTTTTCTCGAGCAGTCTGAAACCAATGAATAATCCTTTGGCACATGTAAGTACTAATATTCTGTATTATTTCTTCTGAGAAATCTATGTGAAAATATAAATATTAATAAACATTTTCAAACCAAAAACATTAAATTGTTTGTAGTTGGGTTGAATTCTTTTACAAAATAGGTCAATAGAACTATAGTGTAAACTTACTGTGAATCCTGTGGGAGTCCCTCAAGGCACTGTCGCTTTGGCTTGGGTCGTGTGGAAATGTAACAAACTATTATTTATATATTCTGTGAAAAAGGCGCGACACTGCGTGTGAATGGGAAGGTGTTTACAGTGTAAACAAAAACAACGACCAGAGGGCAGGGTTTACACAGAGTAGCTTAAATATCTGAGTTCTCGGACTCGATCCACAGATTGAGAATGAGTCTTGGACGAGAGTCAAAACGTCTTGTGTCCAGATGATACAACTGAATCAGACTGAAGATTGGCCTAAAAATTCAAATTTGGCCAAACATTTTGGCCTTAAAAGTGTGATGAAATGAGGCTCAAACGCTTGTGTTATTCTGTCAGACTCTTGTACAGTTTGGTGTGCGTTAGGAACAACTTTAAGGCCTGATCTTTATGTCTCTGTGGGAGGAACATGTCCAGAGAAATCTATGGATGAAGTGGATTCAATGGAAGAAGAAAACACCACATGTTTTTATTCCAGGTGAACGCTTAATTGATCAAAAAAGCAAACAAAAATAAAAAAATTGCATTGAGATGTGTCAGATATTACAATTTTTTTTATTTAAAAAAAAAAATCTAAAATATACATATATATATATATATATATTACTGAAAGTGTGTAAAAATATATGGTTCTACTTTATAAATGGTTTAATAAAAACGTACACGTCACTAAATCCAAGTAAATCAAAGATGTCACTGCAAATACATTTTTTTACTTAAAGTGTGTCAAAGCTGAAGCCCAAAAGGAAAAGGGAAATGATCCGCAGTTAAAAAAGGAAAGCAGACTGGTCCATGTTGATAAAGTTAAAGTTTTATTAAACATCCAGGCCTTCTCCACGAGGCCTTGGTTTGTACACAGAGGCATCAGAAACTCACAGCACAGAAAAACCTGCACAGGTCCAAAAAAAACGTCTGAACCCAATTCAAGTGTCAGGAACCGATCGACGTCACAAATCTGCTATAACTAATAAATACTGCTCCTCCCTCCTCCTCCAGGCTTTAAATAACAAGACGCACCAGAAGTACATCCTCCAGAAACGCAGGAGACGTGGAGAATAATTTAACTTCATTTTTGCCAAACAGACAATAAATTATTTCAGTAAAAGGACATTATTAAATAAACTGTGTGTAAAATGTGTGAATAGTCTTTTCTGTTTAGCAGTGGCCACTAGAGGCCGCTTGTAGTATTGTTAGGGTTCCCACTTTGCTTAAAATGATTTTCCAGGACATTTTCGATCCTGTAATTACGACATCTACAGTCACATGACCCTTTTTTCAACAGAATGTGGCTTGAACACAGCTCATTCACCCACTTTTATTTATTCATGCCTATTAGTCGATTTTATTGTTGGTAATTTGATCATGTTTCATTGTTTGTATTTCATGGTTTATTATGTTGATTGGTAGATCTTATGTCGCAGTGTGCAGCACTTTGGAAACGACTTTGTTTGTAAAATGTGCCATCGAAATAAAGTGGATTGGATCTGGTTTTACTCTCTTTTTCGCTGTGGTGACATTTGTGGAAGCGTGGATTCAGTCACAGCGTTAGGACACGACTGACAGAGTACGGAGCGTTACAAGGGGAAGAGGGTTTGGAGTTCTCGCCCAGGATTTCTATTGCACATTGAGACTGTTAAAATACATTTTAGCCAAATAAAGATTGAAATTTGGTGACTGAAGCTTCTAGAGAGAGAATATTTATGAATAAAGTGTTTTATTGATAAAAATCTGAAATAGTGAATCATTTCTCGACATTTAATACTGTCTTTGTTACAAAAGGTCTTTATGTGTTTTTGAGTCTGTTTAGTCCAGACTAACATATATACATTGTGTCCATACATTGTCCACGTTTTCCAGGCCGTGTGGGAACCCTGTGTTGTGGTAAAACTGTGCATTAAGCAGCTCGTCCCACAGAATGTGACATGAACTTTGACCCTTTAGTCTAAGAATGCATGTTTAAGTGTTGAGACAATAATAATAAGACAGAACGTATCCCAACGAGGAAACAGACCACGAAAGTTTCACATTTTCCATAGACTTGAATGTAAAAACGGCCAGTGGAAAGTTTCACATTTTCCATAGACTTGAATGTAAAAACGGCCAGTGTGAATCGTTCTTATCTGTGTCGGGTTGTTGTGCCACTCCAAGTACACGACTCCGGGTGCACGACTCCGGGTGCACGACCCCGGTGCGCTCCTCGGCCCTGGACTACGAGGCAGGAGGTCTGAGAGCGCGGCACGAGTGGCAGCAGGCTTTACTGTAGTACCAGTGACTGCACAGGTTCACCTTCAGAGCCAGAAGACAGTTTGTGGAAGGCCGGTCCTGGCAGCTCTCGTCTGAAAGACACAACGGATACTTCAAAAGTGCGTTCACGAAGAGGAGCCGAGACGTGGCCCAAATGTGCAGGACAAAACGCAGATTTGTCAATAAACTCTGTCTCTGCATTTTTGGGTCTGCCAGTTTGTTTGCCATAACAGAACGATCTACCCAGAAACGGACCCAGCAGCTGCTACAAACCAAGGAACTTTGGTCCGACAACATCACACTCCGCTTCAGGAGAGCGGAGCTGCAGTCTTAAACATCGGCAGGTTGGTGGGAGATATTGCCAAGCAACTGTGATCTCCTGTGAACCCCGGAGATCTGGGACAGACCATGCTGAGTCTGGGTGGAATGAGACTGTTCCGAACCGGAATCTCTCGAAGAACTCATCTCTGTCTATTTGGATTGATAATCAGATGCGTGAGCGACGACAGGAGCGAGGGCAATGTGGTCAACCGTCTCTGAGTTTCGTATATCTCCTGTTTTGCCGCTACCTACAAAATACCACTTGCCTGCTCTGCCACCCGCTCTCATGCAGACAGGACGTGCCAAATTGTCTTTCGGAGAACGTTTCCAAAGAGTTGAGCGGTGGATGTGTCGTTGTTGTCGACAACAGGTCCCTTTTTCAACCAGTGCCAGTTCCCCAAAACATCCGGCCATCTCACGTTTGAAAATTGTTTTCGTTCCTCCTCTCGTTCCTCTTCTCGTTCCTCTTCTCGTTCCTCCTCTCGNTAAGACAGAACGTATCCCAACGAGGAAACAGACCACGAAAGTTTCACATTTTCCATAGACTTGAATGTAAAAACGGCCAGTGTGAATCGTTCTTATCTGTGTCGGGTTGTTGTGCCACTCCAAGTACACGACTCCGGGTGCACGACTCCGGGTGCACGACCCCGGTGCGCTCCTCGGCCCTGGACTACGAGGCAGGAGGTCTGAGAGCGCGGCACGAGTGGCAGCAGGCTTTACTGTAGTACCAGTGACTGCACAGGTTCACCTTCAGAGCCAGAAGACAGTTTGTGGAAGGCCGGTCCTGGCAGCTCTCGTCTGAAAGACACAACGGATACTTCAAAAGTGCGTTCACGAAGAGGAGCCGAGACGTGGCCCAAATGTGCAGGACAAAACGCAGATTTGTCAATAAACTCTGTCTCTGCATTTTTGGGTCTGCCAGTTTGTTTGCCATAACAGAACGATCTACCCAGAAACGGACCCAGCAGCTGCTACAAACCAAGGAACTTTGGTCCGACAACATCACACTCCGCTTCAGGAGAGCGGAGCTGCAGTCTTACAACATCGGCAGGTTGGTGGGAGATATTGCCAAGCAACTGTGATCTCCTGTGAACCCCGGAGATCTGGGACAGACCATGCTGAGTCTGGGTGGAATGAGACTGCTTCCGAACCGGAATCTCTCGAAGAACTCATCTCTGTCTATTTGGATTGATAATCAGATGCGTGAGCGACGACAGGAGCGAGGGCAATGTGGTCAACCGTCTCTGAGTTTCGTATATCTCCTGTTTTGCCGCTACCTACAAAATACCACTTGCCTGCTCTGCCACCCGCTCTCATGCAGACAGGACGTGCCAAATTGTCTTTCGGAGAACGGTTCCAAAGATTGGAGCGGTGGATGGGTCTGTATTGTCGACACAAGGTCACTTCTCCAACCAGTGGCCCAGTTCACCCAAAACCAATCCGGCCATACAGTGAGAAAATGGGGTACCGATTACTCCTCAAACCCCCCAAACAGAATCTCAAACCCCGACTCCAGAACTACTCTTTCGTTGCACCAGCAGTCCTTTCTTCCACTGGCCTCGGTGTGACTCGATATGCATTGGTGTCTGTGTGTGTGGTGTCTGTGTGTTGTTGTGTGCTGTGTGTGTTACCTGGAGCTCGTGCGTGTGTGTGTGTGCATGCGTTAGTGTGTATGTGTGCTGTTCCTGGAGGCTCGGTGTGTGTGGATGTGTGGTGTGTGTCTGTGTGTGTGCTGTGTTACTGGAGGTCTGTGTGCAGTGTGTGTGGGTTGTTGTGTCCGAGCTCGTAGTGTGAGTAGTGTCAGTGTTGTGTGTGTCGTGGGTGGTTACCTGGCAGGCTCGGTGTGTGTGCATGTGTGTGTGTGTCTGTGTGTGATGTGTGTGTCTTCCTGGAGAGGCTCAGTGTGTGTGCGATGTGTGTGTTCTGTGTTTGTTGTGTGTGTTATGTGTAGCTCGGTGGTAGCATTGGCTGTGTGTGATCTTGGTGTGTACTGGAGGCTGGCATGTCTGTTATGTGTGTGTGTTGTGTGTGTGTGTGTGTGTTACACTGGGAGCTCGATGTGTGTGTGTGGGTGTCTGGTCTGTGTGTGTGTTACCTGGGTAGCTCGGTGTGTGTGCATTGTTGTGTGTGTGTCTTGTGTGATGTGTGTGTTGTGTGTGTTTGAGTGTGTTACCTGGAAGGCTCGGGGTGTGTGTGTGTGGTTGCAGTGAGTGTTTGTTACCTGGAGGTCAGTCGTGTGTTGTGCGTGAGGTGTTACCTGGAGCTCGGTGATGTGTGTGTGTGCGTTGAGTGTGTTACCAGGCAGGCTCCGGTGTTGTGTGTGTGTGCGTGAGTGAGTGTGTGTTACCTGAGGCTCGGATGTGTGTGTGGCGATGAGATGAGCAGTGTGTGTTACCTGGAGGCTCGGTGTGTGTAGTGTGGTGATGGAGTGGGTGGTACCTGGAGGCTCGGCATGTGTTGTGTGATGTGAGTGAATGTGTGGTTACTGGAAGGCTCGGTATGTGTGTGTGCGTGAGGAGTTTGTCGTTACGTGAGAGGCTCGTGTGTGTGTGTGTTCGTGTGTGTGTGCGTGAGTGTTGTGATACCTGGAGCTCGCGTGTGTGGGTGTGTGTGTTGTTTTGTGCGTGAGTGTGTGTTACCTGGAGGCTCGGTGTGTGTGTGTTGTGTGTGTGTGAGTGAGGTTGCTGTGGAGTGTGTGCATGCCTGCGGGTGTTACCTGGAAGGCTCGGTGTGTTTGTGTGTGTGTGGTGTGCTGTGAGTGTGTGTTACTATGGGGCTCGGTGTTGTGTGTGTGTATGTGTGATATGTTTGTGTGCGGAGTGTGTGTTGTTACCTAGACGCTCGATGAGTGGTAGTGCGTGAGTCGGTGTTGTCTGTGTACCTTGGAGCTCGTGTGTGTTGTGTGCGTGATGAGTGTGTTACTGGGGCTCGTGTGGTGTGTTGTGCGTGGGTGAGTGAATTGTGTGTTACCTGGGGCTCGGTGTGTGGTGGACATTCGCGGTGAGTGAGTTTGTGTTAACTGGAGGCTCGGTGTGTGTTGTGTGCGTTGTGTGTGTGTGTGCGGTGAAGTGTGTGTGTGATACTGGAGGCCGGTGTGTGTGTGTAGGTGTGTGCGTTGAGATGTTGGTGTTACCTGAGAGGCTCGGTGTGTGCTGTGTGTTGAGGAGGTTGCTGTGGTGTGTGCATGCGTGCGTGTGTGTTTACCTGGAGCTCGGATGGTGTGTGTTGTGTGTGTGTGTGCGTGGTTTGGTTGTTGTTACCTGGAGGCTCGGTATGTGTGTGTGATGTGTGTGTGCGTGTGTCACCTGGAGGCTCGGTGTGCTGTGTGTGTGTGTGTGTGTGTGTGTGCGTGAAGTGAGTGTTGTTACCTGGAGGTCGGTGTGTGTGTGTGGTGTGTGTGTGATGTGCGTGTGTGTGATGATGTGAGGACGTGTTGTGTACCTGGAGGCTCGGTGGTGTGTGTGTGAGTGTGTGTGTGTGAGTGTGTGTGTTAGTGTGTGCGTGATGTGTGTGCATGCGATGCGTGTGTGTTACCTGGGGTCGTGTGTGTGTGTGTGTGTGTGTGCGTCGTGTGTGTGTGTGAGTGTGTGTGATGTGTGTGTTACCCTGGAGGCTCGGTGTGTGTGTGTGTTGTGTGTGTGTGTGGTGTGGTGTTGTTGTGAGTGAAGATTGTGTTGTGTGTGTGTGTGTTACGTGAGTGTGTGTTACCTGGAGGCTCGGTGTGTGTGTGTGTGTGAGGTGTGTGTGCTGAGTGTGTGTGTGGTTGGGGCAGTTTGTGTGTGGTGCTGGTGTGTGTTAGAGTTGTGTGTGTGTGTGTTGTGTGTGTGTGTACGGAGGCTTGTTTGGTGTGTGTGAGTGTGTGTGTGTGCGTGGTGGTGTGTGTTACCTGGAGGCTCGGTGTGTGTGTGTGTGTGTGTGCTTTGTTGTGAGTGTGTGAGTGAGTGTGTGTGTGTTTACCTGGAGGCTCGGTGTGTGTGTGTGTGAGTGGTGATGTGTGAGTGTGTGCACGTGCGTGTGTGTTACCTGGAGGCTCGGTGTGTGTGTGTGTGTGTGTGCGTGAGTGTGTGTTACACCGTGTGTGTGTGTGTGTGTGTGTGTGAGATTGTGTTACTGGAGGCTCGGTTGGCAGTTCTGGAGAGTGCACAGTCTGTTTGGACACAGGTTTGTTCTGAGAAGTGGTCACAGCCTCGCACCAGCTCTCGGGCCCTGATAACACTTCACATCCCTCATACGCAACACAACACCACACGTCTTAGTGCACTGCAACACACACACACTACAACACACAACACCATCACTAATGTCACTGGTCAAAAGGAGGAATATAAAGAGTTGTTAACACAGAACAATCCTGCTCCTTTAGAAACATGTCATACAGTAAAACTTTCGCGGTTGCAAAGTAAAAAACATGTTTATAGTAATAACAATCCTGGACCACCAGCAGCCTCCTCAGCGCGCAGTACTGACCTCTGACCAGGGGGTGGCGAGTCGACAATTTGAAGCAGGCCGTTCGAAGCAGGTGCCCCTCGTGCCTCCTCGGGTTTGACCTTGAGGTCACAGGCCTCGTCGTGCGTGAACTGGATCTTTTCCTGAACCGATGCCCACGCAGAGAACCACCCTGTGTTTGACCCCACGGCCGCATGTCGTGTTACACTGAGAGTGGGGGGGGGGATGGTGGCGAGAGGAAGGGAGAGGGGAGAGAAGAGAGAGAGAGTTCACATTACACACTACATTCTTATTGAGATGCAAGGGTGTCATAGCTCATAATCAGAGTTTCCATTTGGTTATTACTGGCAGGTTTCGTACCCGTTCCCATTCCTGTGCCAGCCAGTGGGGGGCGCAGTCTCTCTCTCCACACTGGGTAGAATGGAGCAGTGGCTTGGTCTCGGCTGGACATCTTGTTTTCAGGGACGACTCGACCCTCAGGAAGCCCTTACGAGTAAACGTGACGCACCGTTCTGCCCATCGCCACAGCCGCTCCGAGCACTGGAGAGTCACAGAGTAAATGCTACTTATATCTAGATGATATACTCACTGACAGCACTGATGAGTCAGAGCAAATGGTACTTATACGTTTATATATGTACGAGCACTGGAGAGTTCACAGAGTAAATGTACTATGAGCCTGACTTTCTATATATGTGACGAGCACTGAGTATACAGAGTAATGTCACAGAGTAATTATACTTATTATTGTGTACGACCTGAGAGTCACAGAGTAAATTACTTAGACTTATATATGTACGAGCACTGAGAGTCAGAGAAATGTACTTATACTTATATATGTAAGCATGAGTACAGAGTAAATGTACTTATACTGAGAGTATATATGTAGAGCACTGAGAGTCACGAGAGAGTAAATAAATGTACTATATACTTTTGAGAGTTGTACTTATATATGTACGAGCACTGAGACTTATACTTATATATGTACGAGCATGAGAGTCGAGAGTAAATGTACAAACTTTATATATGTACGAGCACTATTCTACTACTTATATATGTTCGGCACTGAGAGTCACAGAGTAAATGTACTTATACTTTTTTGTAGCGAGCACTGAGAGTCGACAAATGTACTTATATACTTTAACTATGTACGACGGAGAGATTACAGAGTAAAGTTACTTATTACTTATATATGTCGTGACCTGAGAGCTTCACAGATCTAATGTCTCATGAAGCCCATGAACATACTATCATACCTTATATATTTGACGAGAGCACTGAGAGTCAGAGTAAATGTTATTTACTTATATTATTGTACCGAGCACTAAGTGTACAGAGAGCAAATTGTACTATACTGACCTCTATATGTAATCGAGCAGATCGAGGAGTCAGCAGATAAATGTCTATTATACACTTTATAAGTCGTCAGTGAACCTTGAGACGCACGAGTCTGAAAAATGTACTTATATAACTTACTATATGATCGGAGCACTGAATACAGATTAAGATGTACTTATACTTATGATATGTACGAGCCTAGAAGTCACAAGTAAATGTACTTATACTATATATGTACGAGCACTGAGAGCACAGAGTAAATGTACTTATACTTATATATGTACGTGACCTGAGAGTCACGAGTAAATGTACTCATACTTATATGTACGTGACTGAGAGTCAAGAGTAATTACTCATACTTATAGTAAGTCGTGACTGAGATCACAGAGTAACTGTATTACCCTATATTATATATTTGCCTTAAAACATCAGTGTTTTCTAATCGTGTTCGTAAAGCGTGGTTTTAACACAAGCTCGTTCCCAGTTCATGGTCCAAACGCCACAGACGCAGGGTCAGGGCCCTTTAAAGGGGCATTTCCCCGTGGTCAGGATTCAGGCCACGCCCACACTGCTGACCTCTGACGGGCACTAAAACACTGTGAATGTGCCAGTTTGAGTGTGTGTAGCGGTGACAGACCGGGCCCACTCGGACACCGTCCACAAGCCGCTCACACGAGGGGCCGGTGCAGTTCTTCACACTCGGAGGTCGGCCTGGAGGAGTCACATGACCTGCTCTCATTCAGAGGCAAGCGCCACACGGTCCTTTCTGGTCACCTGACCTCTGCGGCCGCACTTTGCCGGACACTGCAACCACAAAAAAGCCCATGAACAGAACAAGGAACAGAGCAAACCGGACCGGGTCAAAGCGGGTCAGATCTGGTCAAAGCGGAGTCAAAGTGGGTCAAAGCGGGTCAAAGCGGGTTCAAAGCAGGTCAGTAAGCGGGTCAGACCAGGTCAAGCGGGTCAGACCAGGTCAAAGCGCGGTCAGACCAGGTCAAAGCGGGTCAAAGCTCAGGTTGAACCTCTCACACCGCAGTCGCCGACGAGCGCCGTGCCACAGTGAAGGCCGTTAATCCACTAAGAATGTCTGGATTTAAGACTGTAGCTATAGAAATAGTTAATTTCAAATTGTTGGAATTTTTTGCTTTAAAAGGCTTCAAACGAGAGCACTAAATCAGATAAGCCTCAATGTGAATAAATGTGATTCGTCTAACCGTAAAGTCGGTGTAATCCCTCATTCATCCAGGAGGGTTCCATTGTTGAAAAAAATCAGTTGTATCATCTGGACACTGTTTTTAGAAAAACGAGACGTTTCGACTCTCATCCAAGAGTCATTCTCAATCTGTGGATCTCATCATTGAGTACCTGATTACAATCAGAATGCCCCGGGCATCTCCCGCCCCCCTGGATTAGACACACTATTATAGACGACCGATGAACCTTAAACCGCCATTTGAGTTTAAAGAGGATTCTCTTTTTGAACACAAATGTCCTCCTTAACGCCTCCTTAACTCCTCTTTCAAACCATCTCTTCTCCTGCTCAGAACCTTCTCCTCACTGTCTTCAGTAGAGTGGTTTGTGGCTTTAAGATGAAGATGCACGGCGCTCTGTGGTCCTGAACCCCAGTGTTCTGTGCTGATAAAGCCTCTTGTGCAGTGGCTGTTTATTCTCACTGTGTGGCGCTCTTTAAATAATAGTGTTCACATGACTACAACTGAACCTTTTTCTACTTATTGTAAAGTGTTTAAATGGACCCTACAAACCTCGCTCCACTCTGCCACTTCCCACTGCGGCCCACAGGCAGGGCTCTTACAGCTCCTCCTCTCTGGGGGACGCTCTAGCTCCGCCTCCATGCAGAGGTCACTGTAAACAGAGCTGTCCAAACCCGGAGACAGCATCTTCCAACAGCGCACCTGTCGGAACTGAAAGCCCTCTCCACAAGTGCGCGAGCACTCACTCCAGCTGCTCGCCTCCCATCTGCAACACAAGAACATATGAACAAACAATAAAGGAGACCTTTAGGAAAGCCTTCAGGAGGCCTTCATGAGACTCTGAGGAGGCCTTCAGGAGACTCTGAGGAGGCCTTCAGGAGACTTTGAGGAGGCCTTCAGGAGACTCTGAGGAGGCCTTCAGGAGACTCTGAGGAGGCCTTCAGGAGACTCTGAGGAGGCCTTCAGGACGCTCTGAGAAGACCTTCATGACGCTTTGAGGAGGCCCTCAGGACACTCTGAGACGACCTTCAGGGGGCTCTGAGGAGGCCTTTTATGAGACCTTTAAAAGCTCGTACCGTGGCTGACACTTCTCTCCCGATGCAGAAGTCGTGGACTGGCTCTGGTTTGGTGCACAGCATCGCAGTACATATCATGGACCTCCGCGCCATCGTAACGCACACACGAGACGAAGGACCTGGACACTCCTGCCACCAGACGTGTGAGGGTAAGGTAAAACATGAGTGAAACGTGAGTGAAATGTAAGGTGCAATTTGTGATGTGTTGGTTTTCACCGATGGAGCAGGTGATGCTGCACGGCTCCTGCGAGGAACAGTTTCCAGCGGTACATGTCGGCTGGACTCAGCTTCAGGTTCTTCTGGTTCAGCCCGCTGGTTTCCTCTGACACAGAAGACTCTTTCAGATTAATAATGACTTAAATGGACAAAGGCAGAAAAGAGAAAGCATGAAGTGAGTTAGTTGAGTTCGAGGAGTAAATAGTTTTAAATGAAACACACTTGAGTGTTGAGGCAGATCAGAACCGAAGGCAGTGTGGTTAGCCGTACCGTGTAGTTAGCTGTAACTCGGTGTAGTTAGTCATACTCTGTGTGGTTAGCCGTACCTGGTTGTGGTTAGCCATACCTGGTTGTGGTTGTGGTCAGCCGTACCCGGTGTGGTAAGCTGTACCTGGTGTGTGTGTTGTGGTTTACCCGTACCGGGTGTGGTTGTGGTTAGCGTAGGTGTGCCTGGTGCGGTTTTGGTTAGCCGTACCTTGTGTGGTTGCAGTTAGCGTAGGTGTACCTGGTGCGGTTGTGGCGCCCGTTGCCACGGGTGACAGTCTTGTTGGAGTCCCTCTGAGCTCTCATTCTTTCGGCTCAAACTGAAACTCCTAGCGTCTCGTTTTGTTCAATGCTGCTCATTGGCTCCAGGTCAATGAAGAACCCGCTCTCTGACAGCAGCTGATTGGTCGACATGTTCACCAGCAAACGGGCGTCCAATAGCACTCTCCAGAAGCAGGTTTTGTTTGGAGTTAGGCCCCGCCTCTAAGGGGCCTGCAGCCAATGGGGGCTCGGCTGTATGGCTGCTGTTTCCTTCAGACAAAGAGTTAAGACTTTACTCAAGAAACTCAAGAATGACCCATGAACATTCTGTCCAAATGTTTCAACAATAAGGGACTTTTTTTATCCCCACATTTTCAATTTTTTTTCATTTAAATGTTTTTTATTTCTTAAATTGAAGAACATATAAAGACAAACACAGAGAAATAAAAACACGACCAGTGAGCAACAAATAAATGAAAGAAAAAATTAAATCATGGCCTTGAGAAACCTTTAAAAAAATGTCCCATGTTGTCCAAAATCTTTCAAATTTGTCCAATTTCAAGGTCGAGTTCAAATGTAATTTTTTTAATTTTACGTATGTCCAATATAATGTCAGTCCAGTCCTTGATCGTCGGTGCGTTTTTGTCATCCATTTTTTTTGTATGAGCCTTTTTTGCTGCAGCCAGGAGAATGCTCCAGAGATAACTGCAGGTTGTGTCCATGGCAGGAGTCCTGAGGCCCAAATACAGAGTTCTGAAGTCCAGTGGGATGGTGAAGTCATAAACTGTCTGTAAGGCTTTGTTGTCAGTCCAAAACTTGTGAACACAGGACACTCCCAAAACACCATGATAGTGGTTTGCCTCCTTCTGCCACATCCTCTCCAACAGTCTGCATTTCCTGTGAGTAATGGGCACTTTGACATGGGGTTATAAAGAAGCGAGACACACTTTTCCAACAGAACTCCCTCCAAAGACTTAGTGGTTTTCCACTGAGATGTGCATATACTTTCCCACTCTTCATCAGCCAGAACAAAGTGACCCTCTCTTTCCCATTTACCCTTAATATAATCAGAAGAGTGAGTGCCCAGAATTGTTAATACATTTGTATAATTTAGATATTAATCCCCTTGAAAAAATTTAATAAATATTTCAGTCAAAGGGCTATGATGGTCATCATTCTTTTTTTATTTCTTGTGTTATAATAACTCCTTCTTTGTAAATACCTATAAAAGTCCCTGTGTCTCTAAGCCATAGAATTATTTCAACTCATCAAAGCTCTTCAGATGATTCTCCTTTACAATCTGGTAAAAGACCTTTGTTGTCCAAACTTTAAATCTTGAGTCAGTGCTGTTAGGTGAAATGGGAAATTTTGATCAGCTCCTTCCATGTTGTAAGACTTCACCGAAGGGTTCTTAATTTCGTCCGAATTACTCAACCGTCCGCCTGCCAGTAAGGCCTGTACAGGAACCCCCGGCACAACATTACTCTCAATATTTTTCCATTGAGCTTCATATTCTGGGTCACACCAGCAACGCTCTGATTTTCTCCTCCTGATCTCGTCAGATGTGGGGGAACTTTTGCCGTTGTTGACGAACCTCTTGTGGAATATCTGGAGCAAAGAAGACATGCTTGCCTTTGTGCTGGAGGTCTCCTTTGACTTTTGCAGCCTTCAAGACCTGTTTCTTCACACGGCCGTTAAGAAACCTCATAATCAGGACTCATGTTTATCAGAAGCTGGTCTTGGTTTGCCCAGGCGATGTGCTCTTTCGATTGTGATGGGAGGGACTTCAACTCCTGAGCCATCAAGGAGCTCAGTGATAATCTTCTACAAGAGGCTTTCAGTGTCTTTTCCTTCCTCTCCTTCTACGCCCCCTTCCGATGCAAAGAAGTCGCGAGAATCTCCATCTGGGCTGGCAGGAGACGTCTCCGGTGGGGAAGAACTGCGGTTCTCCGACTCAAGTTTGCTAGCCATGTTAGCCTTGGTAGCTTTGTTAGCTTTGTTAGCTTGTGATGCGGGCTGTTTTCCAATGGGACCGTGGGCCATCAGCTTGTTTGTTTTGGTCCCGTAATGTAACCAGTCTTGTGCCTTCCTTGTT
Organism: Chaenogobius annularis; assembly: GCA_015082035.1. Taxonomy (NCBI): domain Eukaryota; kingdom Metazoa; phylum Chordata; class Actinopteri; order Gobiiformes; family Gobiidae; genus Chaenogobius; species Chaenogobius annularis. The sequence continues at coordinate 20,427 of BJKM01001293.1, read as the reverse complement.
TACTCATCCCTTGTTCTTCTTCTTTGGGATTAGGTGGGTTGAACGATGATTTTAAAGCCGAGTTTTCAGGTGTGTGTGTGTGTTGGGTCTCAGGTGTGTGTGGTGGGTGTGTGTTGACATGGCAGCGCTGAGCACACGCACAAATCCCATTAGACTGAGCTGCAGAGGTAAAAACAGAGCGCTGAATATTTGATCTGACTTTGCTCTTTCTAAAGCTGCTCATGAAACATGCATCAGCTCAGGACACACTGCAGAGACACCGCTCACATTCACAATCATCTTCTGGCTTTGTTTGGACTATTTGGTTATTGAACCAGGATTATTCCACACATTTTATCTGACTAAACCTAACCAACTATTATGTACATTTATCACATCCATAATCTATGCCTCATTCGTCCAGGAAAAAGATTCAGTTGTATCATCTGGACTCTCATCCACAACGGAATCTTTTTCTACAATACTCAATATATATTATACACAGAACACTTTCACTTATTTTACTCCAGTTTAGTAATTACTGTGATTTGTAATTTCACCTTTTTCTTTTTCTATGATGATGATTATTATAAATTAATTATTAATTAATGATTATTAATTATCACATTGGGTATGGAAATTTCTGGTTTGGTCAGATATAGTAGGACATCATACAACACGAACAACAGGGGGGACCAGGCACAGCCCTGTCTCACCCATCTTTCCAAGTCAGTGGATTGGTCAAGTGACTGTTAATTTTAATTCTTGTTGGACCATCGTAAAGAGCCCCAATATTTTTTATAATTAAATCATCGATTTTAAATTTGCTCAGCACTCTAAATAAATAAGTCCAGCTAATAGTCAAAAGCATTCTCAGCGTCCAGACTTATTATTACAGCTTTGTTTTGTTGTTTTTGTATTTGACTCATTATGTGTAAAGATCGTTTTATGTTGTCTTGTGTTTGTTGCTTGGTAATAAAGCCTGTCTGATCATTATGGATTAAATTTGGGAGTATTTGTTCCATTCTTTTGGACATAATTGAGGTGTATAAACGATAGTCCACATTCAGAATAGAAATGGGTCCGTATGAGGCACAGTCAAGTCGGTCCTTTCCCTCTTTAGGTATTAAGGATAGGATGGCTTCTTTCACACTCTTTCCAGTTAAAGGTTGACAAAAGCAAAGGAGTAAGTGTGTCTTTTAGAGGTTTATAACACTCTGAGGTGAACCCGTCGCTCCTGAAGATTTATTGTTCTTTAGTCTTTTGATTGCACTTTGAGTTTCAGTAGTTGTTATTACAGCACCTAATTTTTTTGTTTTCCTCTTTTGTCACGGGGGGAAAATAGAGAGCGTCCAAAAAAGATTATAATTCTTCTTCTTTCTTTATATATTATTATTTTGCTGAACATTTTTGTTGAAGGTTGATTGTTTTGGTCTTGTTTGGTTAGAATGACATATTTCTGCCTAGCTCGTATTTTAAAAATAGGTCTTTAGCGCTATGTTTATAAAAATAAACATAGCACTAAATAAATAAAGGCTCGATCAACCTTTTTCCATTTTTTCAGGGTATTTTGTGTTCGAACTGGTTCTACACATACAAGTATTTGTTTACAGAAATATGTATTTTTTAAAATATTCAACAACAAAAACGTACAAATGGTTAAAATAGCCAAACAACGGACCGATAAATCCTGGCGTAACATCGATATCGGTCTAAAATGAGTAGTAAACCTGTGTCGTGCTCCTGGTCACAGTCCACAGACTCCGCCTCCTCGTAAACCTCGTTGGTCTCAGCTTGTGCTCCTCCTGTGGGCTGCAGCGCCCCCTGGTGTCGGTGCGTGGTGTTGTGCGGAGCGCCTTCCTCCATCGACGCGTCCGCTCCGTCTGCTCCGGTGTAGAGAGGCGGAGGAGGCACCGGGGGCAGCGCGGCTCTCAGTACCGTGTACTCGTATGTGATGTACGGAGAGCGACCGTTCTGAGTCCACACCTGCAGAGGCACAGGGAGGGCATCAGGCACAGGGAAGGCATCAGGCACAGGGAGGGCATCGGGCACAGGGAGGGCATTAGGCACAGGGAAGCGGAGGCCATCGGGCAGAGGGAGGGCATTAGGCACGGGGGGGGCTCAGGCACAGGGAGGGCATCAAGTACAAGGAGGGCATCAGGCACAGGGAGGGCATCAGGCACAAGGGGTCATCAGGCACAAGGGGGCATCAGGCACAGGGGCGCATCAGGTACAGGGGGGCATCAGGCACATATGAGCTATTTTAAAAATCAAACATGGCCTTAATAAGAGTGGGGGTTGTATAAATATATAACATATTCTAATAATCCTAAAAATGGCAGGTCAAAGGTCACATCATTTAGAAAAATCACGCAAAGAGTCATTACTGCATTTTAAAGGAGCAAATTATGTATGAAGTCCTTTCCCCCCCTCCACGGGTGGTCTCTCTCTCCCCGCCTCTCTCTCTCTCGCTCTCTCTCTCATTATGTTTGCTGTTCCTGCACTTTTCTGGACTGAGATGTCTGATGTTTTTCCAGGGATCTGCTGTAGCCCCTCCTCCAGTGTTGTAGCCCCTCCTCCAGTGCTGTAGCCACTCGTCTAGTTTGGGGTCACTTCCCTGAGTGCTCCGATGACCACGGGGACCACTTTGGTCTTCACCTTCCACACCTTCTCCAGCTCTTCTCTGAACCCTTGGTATTTCTCCAGTTTCTCGTGTTCCTTTTTCCTGATGTTTCCATCACTTGGTGTTGCCACGTCAACCACAACGGCTTTCCTCTGCTGTTTATCCCACCACCACAATGGTTGGTTTGCCATTACCATTCTGCCATTGTATCTGGAAGTCCCACAGGATCTTTACTCGGTCATTCTCTGCCACCTTTAGGAGTGTTCCCCACTTTGACCTTGGGGTTTCCAGTCACATACTCTGCACAGATGTTCCTGTACACTATGCCAGCCACTTGGTGGCGCTCCATGTATGCTTCCCCTTCTGCATCTTGCACCCTGCACTTATGTGTCCTTCAGTCTGACCCCCTCATTCATGTTCCGGTGGTACATCCTATGTAGGGGCGTGTCCTCCCATGATGGCCCCTCCCCCAGCACCCCATCCTCTGTTCCCTATTGCCTGAAACATTGACCGAGCATGTTTGTGTTGGGGAGGAGCTCGGAGTAAAGCCGCTCCTCCACGTGGAGAGGAGCAGCTGAGGTGGAAAAGTGGAAGATGATGGATGTTTTCACTGCAGTGGCAGTGGCACACCTCGCACCAGAACTCACCAGGATATTGACGGCCTGATCTAACGGTCCTTTAGCCACGATGTACTCAATGCCGGTCTCGTACACGTCCATCGGGCGCCGGTACTTGAACACGGTTCCTGCGGCGTGGAAGTTCTGAGGACTGTCCACTCTGTAGGCGCCATTAAAGAAGAAGTTTCCGGCCTGGTCTGTCACCGCTGTGGGTTCAAATAAACACAAAACCAACACAAGAGACGTTAGATGTGTCTTTTGAATCTACTCCTGTTGCTCATGGACCAATCAGGAAGCTCTTATCCAGTCTGGATTAAAGTTGGTAAATATTGAGGAATTTCTTAGAGTTTTGCAGGATTTACAATCAGGAAGTAAAAATGTAAACCTAAACAATTGCTAATCTGGGATACAATTTTCTACAATGAAACCCTCCTGGACGAAAGCGTGATTACACCGACTCATACTCTCTTTTTAAAGTGAGTTAGATTTGAGGACACAGAGGAGCACTGACCCAAGAAACGTCCGCAGACTTCTTCCTCTCGATGATCTGGATGTCCCAGGAGCCTTCAGGGATCTGAGTGATGAAAGAGTAACCTGCAAACAAACAAACAAACCTCACATTTTTAGGCCTTTCCCCCTCTCCTCTCTCTTTCCCCCTTCCTTCTCTCTCAGTTCTTACCTAGTGTGGTGGTTCCTCTCCTCCTTCTCTCTCAGGTCCTCTCTTCCTTCTCTCTCAGTTCTTACCCAGCGTGGTGGTTCCTCTCTTCCTTCTCTCTCAGTTCTTACCCAGCGTGGTGGTTCCTCTCCTCCTTCTCTCACAGTTCTTACCCAGCGTGGTGGTTCCTCTCCTGTAGTTCCCGGTGACTCTGCTGCAGCTGCTTCCGTCTCCCTGACACACTCCACACTTGTCCAGAGTGTGAGAAGAGAAGAGAACGCCGTCACACCCAATTGGCTGCAAACAGAAGACGGCTGAACGTTCAGACACCTCCACGAACATCTGCTGGAGGCGCTCGCGTCACTTCCTCTACGCTCTCCTGCATTTTTTAAACTCTTCACTTTTTTATTAGCCACAGTTTTATGACAAAAAAACAGTGTCTGAGTGGAGCGTGCGGAGTGTGAACAGTGTGAAATGAGAAAAGTCTGACGTGAGAAAAGGGGGCGCTGCTGAGTGTTTTTGTGGGAACCAGGTGTGGCAGACTAATAGTGTTACACGGACCCTTGAGTGCTACACTGACCCTTTAGTGCTACACAGACCCTTTAGTGTTACACAGACCCTTTAGTGTTACACGGACCCTTTAAAACTCCAGAATGGATCAAGTTGGGGGCAAAGTGATGCAGACCACTAATGTATTTAATAAAATCTTTAACTGAGATCAGATGTAACTGCTAATGGTTTGTAAGTTATTATTTGTATTTTCACTTCACAAAAATATAAATTGTTGGAAAGTGTGTAATATTTCTGTAGATCAAATGAAAAATGATTTTGGGCTCAACATTTTTGTCAGTGTTTGGTTTTCGTATTTAAGTAAAACCTAAAAATATGTGAAATCTAATGTTTTTCGCTGAAGTTTTCGCCTCCTGAGCTTTTGGTCACTTTTGGTCACTTTTAAAGGGTCAACACGTGTCGGTTTAGACTCGCCTCACACTGGCCGCTCACGCACACGCCTCTGTAGCTGCTGTACTTGCAGGACGTCCCGTCTCGAGCCGGGACCATGAGCTGCCTCTGTCCATCGATGGTGGTGCAGTGGAGGTCACAGGGGTTGGACGAGATGTGCACATAGTCGTCTGAAACACAGCACGCTTCAGAGTGAGGGGCGAAGAGGACCTGCTAAACCATGACGTGCCGGAGCATTCGCCCATACACTTCTGGAAATCACAACCTCAAAATAAGTAAATCCCAAATATGATATTAATTAGAATATTGTAGTATAGTGTGTAAAATATCCACATACGGACTGAACTTGGAAAAGGACAAATTTGACATAAATTCCAATAAAGGGGACTCAAATCATGGACATGGTACGCTTTGACCTTTTCTGGACGCACTACTCTCTACTACTAATATTACTACTATTAGCACTACTACAAATCTCAAATAATATTCACATTGTTTTTTCTCTGGTTCCGCCCTGTCTGTACTTTTTTTTTGTTATTGTATCTTTATTTAGACATACGTTTTGATTGATCTGTGTTCTAATACTAAAAACAAATTTAAAAATATCCCAACCACTCTAAATTCTTTAGATCTCAATGGGTTTAAGGGGGTTTAGGCTTCTGGGTAATAGGGGCGTGGTCCTGCTCACCTCAGTTTACATATTAACTCCATTTCATTGACATTTGCATAAGTTGTCATGAACATTCTTTGGTGCGGTAGAGGCATTTTAGACGCGGTTGCACCTGGATAGAGTGGTTTCCAGTGGTAGCTCCTCCCGCCGTAGAGCTGCGAGTTGAACGATCCACACTGCTCCTCTCTGAAGCTTCTGCTCGCCGCGGGACAGTCCTGGAACAGCAGCAGCCCGTCTCAGAGTCTGCGTTACACTAATAAACCTCTGAGCGTTCATTTATTTGGACAGACCGCGCCCGGATCCACTGGCAGACCACGCCAGCTCGGCTACTGTCCAGAACACGGCTCCAGGGACGCGACGTCACACTCTCGGCTCACGTTCCACACTCCAAATAAACTGAATCTGAACCTCACTCATTCATAATCACAGCTTTATATTCGGGGCATTGTTCATTCAGCGTTTCCTTCCCTTGTTAGACTATGACCATTTGTGCCCAAGAAAGATTCTGATTGGTGCAAAGGATTCTTACAGATCTCTTAAAGTATAAGAGTAAAAAGTAATGCTGTCAATCGATTAAAAAACACAATTAATCGCACAGCACGGTCACGTTATTCTTTAAACATAACATTAAACTTGATTTCTTTTCTCTTGAAGATGAATGATTTCGTACATGGTCCCTGACAAATAAAGACTAAAATAAACTAAACTATTAATTTAAGATCATTTCGCACATTTTTAAAATACATTTGAAAAATATCATGATTTTATAAATCTAAATACATTTGCATATTTAACCATTTTAGTGGCACAGGTTTAGTGGGTTCAAGGCCCTTCATTGCCGCTTGCAGGTGTGAGTGGCTCCTTGGTGATAGATGCTCCAGTGGTCAGTGTTCTGTCACGGTTTGTGACGTGGTCTGTACTCGCGCATGTGATTAATGTGCATCTGTTCATTATTAATGAAGATCTCTGAACACATGAGACTGATGAGAACATGCAGGAGGTGTAAACAACGGCTCAGCTCACAGACTAGGATGAGGAAGTGAGCGTAACGTGTTAGAACCATGATGAAGGATGTGATGATGTCTAACCTGCTCCGCCAGATTGATGTGCATCACTCTGACTTCAGTTCTACACAAGCTCAATCTGGACAAGCTCTCGCCGAAAAAGGCAGAACGTCATGACCAATATTTGAATGTGATTGGTCAAAGCATTTGTGAAACGTGAGCCAGGTCAGACGGAAATGTGTTTGTCCTCATTGTAATTCAGCTGAAGACTTTGTGGCCCTTATCAAAAACTGTAATGATGTTGCCCATGACGATTGTGATTGACCTGGACGCTGCCCTGTGCCCGGGCAAAAATGGATTGAATTGAACCATGTCATAAATGTATAAAAGTAACCCAAATATGAAATAAAAGTGATAATTGCCCTCTATGCTCCTCAGATTGTGTGAAGAATTATATATACAAAAAATATTTGTCAAACAAAATCGATGAGAAAGTCAGAGGATCCAGCATAAAGCCCATGTGGAGCAGGACACTAGATCCCCCCTTCAGGACACTAGATCCCCCTTCAGGACACTAGATACCCCTCCAGGACAGACACTAGATTCCCCTTCAGGACCCTAGATTCCCCCTTCAGGACACCAGATCCCGCTTCAGGACACCAGATCCCGCCTCAGGACACTAGATCCCCTTTCAGGACACTAGATCCCTCTTCAGGCAACTAGATTCCACCTTCAGGACACTAGATTCCCCTTCATGACACTAGATCCCTCTTCAGGCAACTAGATTCCACCTTCAGGACACTAGATTCCCCCTTCAGGACACTAGATCCCCTTTTAGGACACTAGATTCCACCTTCAGGACACCAGATCCCGCTTCAGGAAACCAGATCCCGCTTCAGGAGACTAGATTCCCCCTTCAGGACACTAGATCTCCCTTCAGGACACTAGAACACCCCTTCAGGACACTAGATCTCCCTTCAGGACACTGGAACACCCCTTCAGGACACTAGATCCCCCCTTCAGGACACTACACCTTCACGGCCCTCGGGACACTCACTTTGGTGTTGCAGAGGTGATATCTCTTGGACATGCCGCTGCAGGTCATGTTGTCTTTTCCACTTGTCACTTTCTTTCTTTGGAAACAGAACATTGGTTGAATCACAGTGATCTGACTCGTAACAATCAGACTGACCCCTGCTGACCTCTGCTTCAGGCAGTGACGCTCCTGGCTCATGACTCCGCCTCCACACGTGCGGGTGCAGGCCGTCCACTTAGCCCACTCGCCCCACCAGTATGTGGTCACCTCCAGCGCCTCCTCCAGGCTGTTTGACGCCACTGCATCCTCCTACGTTCAAAGAAACCAGAAAATCAGATAAATACTGACTAAACCAGAGAACACTAAACTGTTGAGAATGTTCTAAAGAGTTGTCATCTTTTTTCAATGGCACAAAGTTGGACATTTGTTGGTCACGTTTGGTCTGAGGAGAGGAGGTCATATGGGGTCAGATGTTGTAGGTCTGAGCTAAACTGTAAGGATCTTAGATGGCCTTGTGCGTCTCATTCCTGCTGCTCACAGCGTCGCTGAAGTGACAGAACAGCTGCTGAGGATTACCCAAAAACTCTTCCTGCTGCTCCACTGAGCGAGAACACTGCAGCACGACTGTGGAGCTCAAGTCAACACAGACGCAGATGCAGCTGCTCTAGTCCCTCCACATTAAAGGGGCGCGACCCCTTTTTATCATGTAATAAAGTCAAATCTTTACTCCAGTGCAGATAATGAGACCACTGCGTGCTGTCTGCTAATTACAAAGAGCATTATCATCCGTGAACCAGGACGTAACACTGGTGCAGAATGCTGGCTGCTGTTAGCATCCTCATGACAAAATATATATACTAAATTCTCTCTCTCTCTCTCTCTCTCTCTCTCTCTCTCTCTCTCTCTCTCTCTCTCTCTCTCTCTCTCTCTCTCTCTCTCTCTCTCTCTCTCTCTCTCTCTCTCTCTCTCTCTCTCTCTCTCTCTAAAATCTCTCTCTCTCTCTCTCTCTCTCTCTCTCTCTCTCTCAAAAATGGCATAAAATGGATCGAGCTTCATTGAGAATGTTCCAAGTTTGGCTTTAACTTTTGGTCTCATCTCCATGGAGAAGAGCAGGAATCCTACACAGTGTTTCTTTAACTTTCCTCTCGCTGCAGCTCTTGTTCCTCTGCCACAGAACGGGATTATTCTCAAAAGAGACATCTAAATATATGCAGAGTGTGTGTGTGTGTGTGTGTGTGTGCGTGCGTGTGTGTGTGAGTGAGTGCGTGTGTGTGAGTGTGTGTGTGTTTGTTTGTGTATGTGTGTGTGTGTGTGAGTGAGTGTGTGAGTGAGTGTGTGTGTGTGGGTGTGTGTGTGGGTGTGTGTGTGTGATACCTGGAGCCCCCTGCTGGACAGGTTGCCCACACACACAGCAAGTGTCAAGAAACAAAACAACAGCAGCGCAGTCTCTGAGAACCATCTCCACCACCGCATCCTGCAACACAACACACATACACATGAAAACACCCGCACACACACACACATACGAAGACACACACACACAGTACAAAAAACACACACACATGAAAACACACTCACACAAACACACACACATGAAAACACACACACACACACACCATGGGACACACACACACCATGGGACACACGCACACACACACACACACACACACACACACCATGGGACACGCACACGAGACATTTGTCTCGAGGCTCTGAAATGTTCATCGTAGATGCATTTCCACTGTGAGAGACAAGGCATGATTTTTAAATAATGTATTTGTTTGTTTTAGCTGTAAACAAGTATTTGAACACCTGAGAATATCAGTTAATATTTAGAGTTACAGAGGTCAGATTTCAAGGCTGTTGCTGAGCAACACAGTTTCAGCTCCTTCCAAAGATTTTGGATTTAGGTCTGGATTTGCTTCTTACAGAGCCACTCCTTGGTTCTCCTGGCTGTGTGCTTCGGGTCATTGCCATGTTGGAAGACCCAGCCACGCCCCATCTTCAATGTTCTGACTGAGGGAAGGAGGTTGTCCTCTCCTTAATACAGTGCAGTCGTCTCCTGTCCCCTGTGCAGAAAAGACCCCCATGAGATGAGATGGTGTTCTTGGGATGGTCCTCATCCTTCTTCTTCCTCCAAACACGGTGAGTCTCCTCTGACCACATGACCTTCTCCCATGACTCCTCTGGATCATCCAGATGGTCTTTGGCTTCAGACGGGCCTGGACATGTGCTGACTTAAGCAGGGGAACCTTCTGTGTGATGCATGATTTTAAACCATGACAGCGTAGTGTGTTAACATAGTAACCTTTGAAATTGTGGTCCCAGCTCTCTTCAGGTCATTGACCAGCTCCTCTCGTAGTTCTGGGCTGATTCCTCAGAACTAAAGAACAGAAAGGTCCCGGACAAAGAAGTAAGAAACAGAGAGTTTCAGACTCAGCACAAATAAAGAAATGATCAGGTGGATTTAGAACCACTGTCAATGTCAACAAAGATGTAAGTCCGCTTGTTTTGCTCTGCGTTTTGGTGTTTCAGGGTGCTCCTCTGTGCTTCGCTCTGTGCTTCGTGCTTCGCTCTGTGCTTCGTGCTTCGCTCTGTGCTTCGCTCTGTGCTTCGCTCTGTGCTTCGCTCTGTGCTTCGCTGCTCTCTGTGCTTCGCTCTGTGCTTCGCTCTCTGTGCTTCGCCTGTGCTTCGCTCTGTGCTTCATGCTTCGCTCTGTGCTTCTCTGCTTCGCTTCGCTCTGTGCTTCGCTCTGTGCTTCATGCTTCGCTCTGTGCTTCGTGCTTCGCTCTGTGCTTCGCTCTGTGCTTCGCTCTGTGCTTCGTGCTTCGTTCTGTGCTTCGTGCTTCGCTCTGTGCTTCGCTCTGTCGCTCTGTGCTTCGTGCTTCGCTCTGTGCTTCGCTCTGTGCTTCGCTCTGGTGCTTCGCTCTGTGCTTCGTGCTTCGCTCTGTGCTTCGTGCTCGCTCTGTGCTTCGTGCTTCGCTCTGTGCTTCGTGCTTCGCTCTGTGCTTCGTGTGCTTCTGTGCTTCGCTCTCTGTGCTTCGCTCTGTGCTTCATGCTTCTCTGTGCTTCGTGGCTTCGCTCTGTGCTTCGCTCTGTGCTTCGCTTGTGCTTTCGCTCTGTGCTTCGCTCTGCTGCTTCGCTTCGCTCTTGTGCTTCGCTCTGTGCTTCGCTTCGCTCTGTGCTTCGTGCTTCGCTCTGTGCTTCGCTTCTGTGCTTCGCTCTGTGCTTCGCTCTGTGCTTCGCTCTGTGCTTCGCTCTGTGCTTCGTGCTTCGCTCTGTGCTTCGTTCTGCTGCTTCGTGCTTCCTCTGTGCTTCTGCTGCTCTTCGTGCTTCGCTCTGTGCTTCGCTCTGTGCTTCGCTCGCTTCTGTGCTTCGCTCTTCGCTCTGTGCTTCGCTCTGTGCTTCGTGCTTCGCTCTGTGCTTCGTGCTGTGCTTCGCTCTGTGCGCTCTGTGCTTCGCTCTGTGCTTCGCTCTGTGCTTCGCTGTGCTTCGTGCTCTCTGTGCTTCGTGCTCTGCTTCTTCGCTCTGCTTCGTGCTTCGCTCTGTGCTTCGCTCTGTGCTTCGCTTCGCTCTGTGCTTCTGTGCTTCGTGCTTCTGCTTCTGTGCTTCGCTCTGTGCTTCGTGCTTCGCTCTGTGCTTCGCTGCTGTGCTTCGTGCTCTCGCTCTGTGCTTCGTGCTTCGCTCTGTGCTTCGTGTGCTTCGTGTGCTTCGCTCTGTGCTTCGCTCTGTGCTTCGCTGCTGTGCTTCGCTCTGTGCTTCGCTCTGCTTGCTCTGTGCTTCGCTCTGTGCTTCGCTCTGTGCTTCGTGCTTCGCTCTGTGCTTCGCTCTGTGCTTCGCTCTGTGCTTCGCTCTGTGCTTCGCTGTTCGCTTCGCTCTGTGCTTCGCTCTGTGCTTCGCTCTGTGCTTCGCTCTGTGCTTCGTGCTCGCTCTGTGCTTCGCTCTGTGCTTCGCTTCGCTCTGTGCTTCGCTCGCTCTGTGCTTCGTGTGCTTCGCTCTGTGCTTCGCTCTCGTGCTTCGCTCTGTGCTTCGCTTCGCTCTGTGCTTCGTGCTTCGCTCTGTGCTTCGCTCTGTGCTTCGCTCTGTGCTTCGTGCTTCGCTCTGTGCTTCGCTCTGTGCTTCGTGCTTCGCTCTGTGCTTCGCTCTGTGCTTCGCTCTGTGCTTCGCTCTGTGCTTCGCTGTGCTTCGCTCTGTGCTTCGCTTCTGTGCTCGCTCTGTGCTTCGCTCTGTGCTTCGCTCTTCTCTGTGCTTCGCTCTGCTGCTTCGTGCTTCGCTCTGTGCTTCGCTCTGTGCTTCCCATAAGTCCTGCACCTGCACCTCAGACTCAAACGCAGGAGGAGAAATGCAAACATGACATAATCCTTCAGACCACAGCCGAGTCCAGGAACAAAACCCTGTTCATTACTCCTGCTCCTCTGCGTGCGCTCAGCTGAGGGTCTGGCCCCGCTCCAGACCAAAAGTCCTGCCACAGTCCTGCCATAGTCTCGCCTGAACCAGGCCTAAAGCAGAAGCAGCTGGAACACGTCACACATTCCTCTGGAGCGAGGGCTTTCCCAGAAACACAGAAACAGCTTCAGTGAGTCACAGAAGACACTGACCTGCTGCTTACCTGGGCTTTGCAAAAGGGACATGGATTTAGGCTCCAAAAGTTCCTTTCATTCATTTTTGTTTGCTTTTTATTGTTCAGTAAAAGTAAAGGTCTAAAATACAATATTAAGATACAAGAAAATATTTAGAGGACATTCTTAAATAATTACAGTCTTTGTGATTCTGATTCAATTGCGATATAATGTGCAGCCCTCATGGAAATTCAGATAAATTACAAAGCTTCAGTTGTATCATCTGGACACTGCTTTTAGAAAAACAAGACATTTCAACTTTCATCCAAAAGTCATTCTCAATCTGCGGATCAAGTGCGAGAACTCAAATATTTATCCTACTCTGAGTGGACCAGGCAGTGGACCAGAACATCAGGTTCACAAGAGAAGACGCTAAGGAAAACCACTTGGTCTTTCTTGATTGTTCCACGATCAGAGGAGAAGACGGGAAGCTCCAGATAGAAGTATATAGGAAACCCACTCACACGGATCAGTACCTGCTCTTTGGTTCTAACCACCCACTACAGCATAAGCTGGGAGTGATCAGAACACTACAACACAGAGCACAAGCGGTGCCCACCAGCTCAGAGGGCAAGAGGAAAGAGGAAAAACATGTCTGGAATGCTCTCTCAGCCTGTGGATACCCGACTTGGGCTCTGAACAAAGTGAAGAGAACCAAAAAGCAGGACAAAAAAAGAGACAAAAGGGACAAAAGATTACATTCAAGAAGGGGTCTCTGTCCCTTATGTCTCAGGACTGTCAAAAAAACTGCGAAGAATTTTTAGACAACACAAAAATCAGTTTTTTACACTTTAAGACAAGGACAAGATGCCAACACAAAAAGAGAGAAATCTAGTGTATTTTGGCCAATAGTGGCACGGTACCACAGTGGTTAGCACTCTCGCAGGAAGGTCCTGGGTTCGATTCCCGATCATGCATGGGGCCTTTTCTATGTGGAGATTGCATGTTCTCCTCGTGTCAGCATAGGTTACATCAGTCTGTCCAGGGACGACAGATGCAAATTAGCTTGAGCTACACCTGGTACAAAGCATCTCTCCTGTTACGTCAAACCCGAGTCAGATCTGAGACAGATCTGAGAGTCAAAACTGAGTTTAGAATGTATATTGTGCACTGTCTCTGTCTGAGCGTGGACTACACCGGGACCTTCTGAACGTGGACTACACCGGGACCTTCTGAATGTGGACTACACCGGGACATTCTGAGCGTGGACTACACCGGGACCTTCTGAATGTGGACTACACCGGGAACTTCCTGAGCGGGACTACACCGACCTTCTGAGGACCTTCTGAGCGTGGACTACACCGGGACCTTCTGAGCGTGGACTACACCGGGACCTTCTGAATGTGGACTACACCGGACCTTCTGAGCGTGGACTACCAACCGGGGACCTTCTGACGTGGACTACACCGGGACCTTCCTGAACCGTGGGACTACACCGGGACCTTCTGAGCGTGGACTACACCGGGACCTTCTGAGCGTGGACTACACCGGGACCTTCTGAGCTGGACTACACTTGGGACCTTCTGAACGTTGGACTACACCGGGACCTTCTGAACGTGGACTACACCGACCTTCTGAATGTGGACTACACCGGGACCTTCTGAGCGTGGACTGTGGACTACACGCCGACCTTCTGAGCGTGGACTACACCGGGACCGCGCTAGCGTGGCTACACGGGGACTTAGCGTGGACTACACCGGGACCTTCTGAACGTGGACTACACCGGACCTTCTGAGCGTGGACTATTCGTAAACCAAAATAAATCCTTTAATTATCCTTTATTAACTCTCCTGCACAAACAGCATTTTCTCAGGTCGAGACTTGGAGATGAAAGATCAGCACAATGAGGTTTTTAAAGAAGGACATGGGCTGATTTCGCTGCACAAATGTGACCTCACTTACCGACACAAAATAAGGCAAAACAAGGAAGTATAACAACAATTTAAAAAAAATATCAATCTGCTGAAACTAGAAACTAAACATTTAAGTCAAAAGCACTGTTTTCAAGTATTTGACGGTTGCCTAAAACAATGGCAAACCTGTTACTAATATATGAGTACTGCACTTAATGCTGCTCCATGTAACTTTTAGAGATGTGGTTGCAGAGGTCACATGTTGCAGCGGTCACATGCTGCAGAGGTCACACGCTGTAGAGGTCACACGCTGCATAAGTTACATGTTGCAGAGGTCACATGCTGCAGAGGTCACATCCTACAGAGGTCACATGTTTGGAGAGGTCACACGCTGGCAGAGGTCACATGTTGCAGAGGTCACATGTTGGAGAGGTCACACGCTGCAGAGGTCACATGTTGCAATGGGTCACATGCTGCAGAGGCCATCCCACAGAGCCCACATCCTACAGAGTCACCAGTTGCAGAGCCTGTGCAGAGGCCACATCCACAAGCCCACAATCCTTACCCCAGAGGGGAAAAATTCAAACCCATGTCACATGTTGCAGAGGTCACATGCTGCAGAGGTCACATGTTCCTGTAAAAGGGTTGATGGTTGAAGAAGGCAGAAGTTCTGGTCTTTGGTCGTTCTCTACAGCGGCGAGTTGCTGCCCCTAAAAGACAAACTTTTGTGGACATTTCCATCTGCTCTTCACAAGCAGCTTTTGTCCTCCAGATGGCAGTAGAGTGTGTTGTCACTTTGGACACATGAATAATAATACAATGCATTCATTCTTACAATGGGTGCGCTCGCCTCTCCACAGAACTGGCCTGTAACTAGGCCTTGTGGAATCACCTGCTTGTATCCATGGAGAAAAGTTACATAGTGCATTAACTTGCTTTACCTCCCCCAGTTAGAATCAAATCTACAAATCAACATGGACAAAACCAAAATGCTAAAACCACAAAAATTTTAGCGCTGCAACTAGCAATTCATTCTATTTAACTGAGATGTTAATTGCAGAAAAGCTTCAGTCATTTCATCCACACAAGAGAAACCCTAGACATTTTGACTCTCATCCAGGAGTCATTCTCAATCTGTGGACCTAGTCTCAGAACTCAGATTTTTATCCTACTCTGGGCGGAGCCTCCTGATAATAGCTTGTCTTGTTTATCTATTTGTTTACACAGTTTTAAGTTTACCCTGAAACTAATCTTCTTTATTACCCTAACAGTCCTGTAATGGGCCATAGAAATCCTATTGTTAGCTGCTGCAGCTCCTCATCACTTATGAGTACCTGATTACCATCTGAATGACCAGGGCTGGTGTATTACATTACAAAAAAAATAAAAGAGAGAAGCAATTCAGATGTTAATCAGGTAGAGGAGGAGCTGCAGCAGCTAACAAAAGGATTTCTTTATTATCATTATTATTATTATTATTATTATTATTATTATTATTATTATTATTATTATTACTAATTTACTTTTTTTAAACAACGAACATAAAAATTCGATGTCACAAAGAAACTGAATTATCTTCAAACATGTGACTTTGAGCTCCTCCTCTGGGATGTACACATTTAGTTTGTATATTTTGATCAGCTCCTTCCATGTTGTAATTTTAGTCAAGACAATCATAAAAAGCTGGTTCCAAATTTAAAATAGGTGATTTAATAATAAGAAATATTGAGGCTCTTAACGATGGCCGAACATCAAGAATCAAAATTATCGGTCTTGACAGACTCGCTGACTTTAGAGAAAGGGGTGAGACAGGGCTGTGCTTGGTCGCCACTGTTGTTCTTGTTTGTACTTGGAACCATTGGCCCAATTTATTAGACAATCAGAAACATCTTATGGTGTCTCAACTGATTTGACAGAACATAAAATTGCCTGGTCACCCCCTGGTGGAGCATATACATTTATCAAAGTAGACATACTTCCATTAATAGTTCCTTTGACCAGTACAAATCTGCCATCTTTTTCTTTGTGTTCAAAACTCTGTTCAAAGGCTTTTCTGTGAGGAATAGTAAAGTCTGTTATGACCAAATGTAGTCATTTTTTAAATTCTAAATCATTTAAATGGCTTTCTTGTAGGTTTATAATATACATTTTCTTTTTTTTTAATTTTTGTCAGTATCTTTGACCATTTAATTGGACCAAATACGTCATCACATTACAAGATGCTGTTCGTAACCTTTCAGATCCCATTTCTATATGTAAAAAAAAAAAAAAAAAAAAAGGCCCTCCAGTATGGTTGATATGACATTTTCAGCTGGGCATTTACAAACTAAAGTTAGACCACACTGGCCCACATTGGGCACATACTCACATGTCTCCAGTAAAGTCCAGGACCCTTTCATTGAAATGAAGGAAAATAAAGGGAGAAAATGTTAGACCTGTATTAAGTTGGCACATGCCAAAGCCTCTTCTGCTGAAGTGAATCTTTTTATTTTTTCATTCACGTTGATCTTCAGCGTTGCAGGATAAAGCAGAGCGTATTCCACGTTCTTCTCTCTCAGGCGGGATTTCACCGGAGCAAAAGCTTTGTGTTTTTTGACCACTTGCTCTGAGTAGTCGTTGAAGAAAGAGACTTTGGGCTTGGTTGATCCGGGTTGGTGACGAGACGTCTGGATGCCGCCATGACGGATTATTCCCACGGGTACGACCACAGCCTGACGGACACATCCGAACTAGGCAACCATCATCCCGGAAGTCCAACAATAGTATCTCTTTGGCCCATTACAGGGCTGTTAGGGTAACAAAGATGACTTGTTTCAGGTGAAACTTCGGCCAAATAGATAAACAGCACAGGCTATTATCAAAAGGCTCCATCTAGGCAGGGCTTACTCAGCGTAGGATAAATATCTGAGTTCTTATACTCAATCCACAGAGTCCAGATGATAACTGAATATTTGTTTAAGACAGAACACTCCTGGACGAATGAGGAATTACACCGACTTGTGCCATTAAATACGTTTTTAACAAAATAAATTTGACATATGATACTGGTGTATTATTGATGAAAAACTGCAATAGTTGATTCTTCTTTGACATTTTGATTTAATAATGTCACTGTCTTTGTTATAAAAGGTCTTTTTGTGTTTTGGAGTCTGTTTAGTCCAAATGAACATCACCATGAGAAATACTACAGGATTTGAATAGTCGACTTGTCATGTCCATGTCAAGTCCATTCATCGTTGCAGCTCAAAATAACAGTAAATCTCCACGACTAAACACAGTCTAAACAAGTCCCATGTAAGTTCAGGAAGAGGGTTTGTGTTAAGGAGTATTGTGCTCACTCTGTGAGGCTGACTCACCTGGCTGCAGTCCCGGGATACGGAGAGGATGCTGCTGGTGCTGGTGCTGCTGGTACTCGTGCTGGTGCTGCTGGTGCTGCTGCTGTGTGTTCTCCTGTTCTCTGCTGTGTGTGAGAGCTGCAGAGGAGCTCAGAGGTGTGCGCTCCTGGACCATCCTCCTGTTATACGGAGCAGAGCAGGGGGAGGATCACAGTCTGAGGGAAAACACTATTAACCAAGTCAACAATCAGTGAGGGAGCAGGAGTTTGAATGGACCTGGACATCTCACCAAACTATCTGTTTGGTGAGATAGTTCCTGTGATCAATATTTATCATAGTCAAGTGGCAGTTTATGAAGAAAAGTTGAAAAACCAAAGTAGAGCTGAACTCCTCTGTGATGCAATCTTCAACGTCTCTCTTTAAGGTACACTTTATTGTCCCTGTGGGGACAGTTGTCCTCTGCATCCTTCAGTGCCCCTGAGGGGTCTCCTCAGGAGCAGCGCCCGGAGTCTCATCTACAGATCTTTCAGGTTTCTACTTTCTCCTAAACAGTTTTGTAGTTTCTCCTGCAGGAGGAGGCTCTTAGGACAGGGGGGCTCTTTCCTGTGAACATTGTTTAATCTGTGCTTCACTGTCGCCTTCGAGGAAACTGCTGTTGTGATTTTGGTCGTTATAAAAATAAATTGAATTGAAAAACAGGTATTTGCAGCAGTTGTATTGGAAAATATGACTTTATGTCTTCGAGAATGTTATAATCTAGAGATAAGTCAGTGTTATACAGAAGTGACAACCATCATCTGAGTCCCTCCTGTTCCCAGAGGTCCTTTAACGGCTTCAGCTTCTCTCTGCTTTAGTCACATCTTCAACTGTCTCACGTATGTCACAGATTTACCTGTTTCAGACTTCAGATCTTCAAAAGAATGTGTTTAATCCAGTCTTAGTCTCGTAGAGTCTGTTTCTCCAACGGTTTTTTGATTTTACGGTCACATGCACTTTTAAGGCCAACAAACCGTTCTGTGGGAGAACTGTTCTGTCTGAGTAAAGTTTATGATGCTCTTTTCTTCCCTGGCTCCAGTGAAGCAGTGTTTTTTTCACACTCATCAGCGAGAGCCTTTTTCTGTCCCAAACACAGAGCTGCGACTGACAGTTCTTGTGGTTGTCGATCGTCAGCATTTCTGTGTTTGATCAGTCAAAGGATGAGGAGAAGTTTCTCTCTTTGGCTCGGAGCTGTTTTCAGAGCAAACACATCACAGACTGCGCTTGAATGTTTTGACTCTCTTCAGTGTTCTGAAGGAGCTTCTGTTTCTACTATAAACATCGACTCAGAACCTACTTCCACTTTGGGCTGTAGAGGTCAGTTTGTCGTTTGTGTGGGAACCTGCATTTCTCTCACAATCCATTATTTCCATGGAGATAATCAATTTCAAAAACATCTGTAGCACAGGCAGAGGAGCTTTCTCTTTTAGACCCTTTAAAAGTAAAAACACTGTGAATTCCAGAATGTTCTTAAACTGAAGGAGAAACTGAGCTTTACTTCAGAATATCACAAAATATGATATTGTGGCAAGAGTTTGTTTTGTAAAGAGTGTTTTGTAATGAAAATTAAGCTTTCTATCCTGTTAAAGACTTAAAACAATTAGCTTTTGTATCCAATGTCAATTAAACTTGAAAAATTTGTTATGTTTTACTTAATTTTTCCTCCAATCTGGAGTTTTGAACATTTTACAGGCTCTTTTGGCTGAAACCTGGAGCCAGAGTGAAACAGGGCGGACATGGACACAGTTTATAGTCCATAATCATCTAAAAATACCTCAGATTGAAGATGGAAAGAGGGTCCAGGGTTGCTCCATAATACACTTCAGAAAGAATGCACAAAAAAAAAGGCCAACCAACAGAGAATGCAGAGCGTGCAGTAAACTCAGAGCGCTCTTTGTGAGAGCGGCAGATGCAAAAAAAGCAGCAGCTGAAGACAACTGTCACCCAGCCTTTTCTCCAGCTCCGCTCCGATCTCCACCCGCCGCAGTCTGAGCCTCGGCTCGGACGTTTTTTTTCTTGACCCGCCGCAGTCTGAGCCTCGGCTCGGACCTTGACCCGCCGCAGTCTGAGCCTCGGCTCGGACCTTGACCCGCCGCACTCTGAGCCTCAGCTCTTATTATACTTATTATAATATAATCCACTGCATCCAAAAACCTCGTCACCGTTTTCTGGTTGGAAATGCTTTTAATCTGACTCAGTATTTCATGTCATTGTCCTGGAACTTGACTTCAGAAAGTAAATAAATCATTGGATATTTAGCAGAAATAACAGTGGGACCACCTGTGGTCTGGTGGTCTCGTCAGTGACAGATACTTTTGCCTACAGCTAATGGATGCATAGAGTTTTATTCCAGCCTCACTCCTTTTACACACATGTCTTCTGTGCCTCCTCTGTTTGTCCAAACCATCTGGACACATGAGTTATTTTGGGTTCCATCCTGCTCCTCAGAATGTTGTGGCAGCACAGATGATTCACGGGGCAGGTGCTGGTCCCGCCCTGAAGAGTGGCAGCTGACCACGAGCTCAGGGACATTTAAACTTTAGATGGCCACACAGGGACAGCTGACTCCTGGAGCTGTTGCTGACTCCTGGAGCTGCAGCAGAACCACGCCGTGATCGCTTCAGTGGAACGTGTCGGGGTTGGAGATGGGAGCCTTCATCGCCAAACTGCTGCTGCCCACGGTGAGCAGCCTGGTGTTTCTGCCCACGGCCAGTGTCGCAGCCAAACGCGGCTTTCACCTGGAAGCCATGGTCTACTTCTTCACCATGTTCTTCGTCACGGTAAGAGACGGCAGCTGCAAACCTTCACATTCTGTCAAACCTACAGCAGAGTTACAGAGTTACAGTTTATTTAATGTCCTTCTTTGACATCTTTATATGTTTGATGAAGAACCATGTGTTTGTGAGCATCTGCAGCGTCGGAAATGAGCAGAACGTTTCCATAATGATCATTTCAGAACAATACGTACGCTGCATCCTCTGTTCCTAAAAGACCTTTTGTCCTGTCTAGTTCAACATTTTGAAATGAGGCAAAATAACAA
>BJKM01001292.1:0-62722 GCA_015082035.1 Chaenogobius annularis | reverse complement strand
AACCAAAAAGTGTTCAGTGTGTCAGAATGTGTTGTTGCTGTGGGGGCTGCTTTAGGTCTGATCTTTATGTTCTGTGGAGGAAAACATATTCGGACAAAACGGCCTTCGAAGTCACAATGTCCCAGGAGGGAGGGGCAGGAGGGCACGGGAGGGGGCACGGGAGGGCACCTGACACACGGGGACACTGGGCGATACAAATACTAAAGCATTTGAAGTAGCAGCCCACCAACCTACCAACCCACCCACTCAATCACTCACTCAACATATTGTGAATGATGAGTTTCAGATTACACATCGACCTCTTGCTCGTGCATTAGTAACATTTCTTCTTTTTTTGTTTTTCTGCTCTGTTTCTCCTCCTCCTCTCCTCCTCGTTCTGACAATCGATATCTTTCCCCCTCTAATGCAGTCTGAGGCAGGACGTGAGCGGTGCCGTGGCTCGCTGCCCGGAGCTCCTCTCGCAGCTGACGGGGCAGGGCGGCGGGGGGTGGGGGTTGGGAGTGGTCGCGGGGCGGCAGCTGGACGCGGAGCCAAGATGGAGGGATGGGAATGTGAGAAGGGCGTGGCCGCTCCATCGTCGCCTGCTCGCATCCCGGAGACAATAGAGAACCTGTGCACGGCGACCATCTGATGTTCTCCTGGCTTCTCGGCACTTACACGGGCCTGTTCAAGGGCTCGTTAGGAGATTAACCAGAATAAAAAGTCTACTAAACCTGATTATTGATATTACAGGGACAAAAGGGAATATCTCGATGTCGATATGGAACAAAGCGTCAGGAATGAGCAAACGGACCAGAAATGTGTCGACAAAAGTGCAGAAATGTCCCTTTAAACGCTCCAACATTACGCTGGACTTTTCTGTCCGTTTCGTCGGTATTTTCAGGAGTTTTACACAATATTCAAATCTCCGAAAACGACATTTGCGTTCTCGCTTTGGTCTGGTTCGGTCCTGGTTCGGTCCTGGTTCGGTCCTGGTTCGGTCCTGGTTCGGTCCTGGTTTGGTCCTGGTTCGGTCCTGGTATATCGACACACGACGATAGAAACAACTCCAAATATCGCACCAAAGTTCTCCGTCTGAAACGTTCTGTTTTCGAGAGCCAAATGAAAATACTGAAGAACGATTTTCCTCATTTAGTTCGTTCTGGCTGTTGAAAACTCCAACTCCTAAACTGGGACTAACCAGGACTAAACTGGGCCTAAATTGGGCCTAAACTGGGCCTAAACTGGGCCTAAACTGGCCTAAACTGGGCCTAAACTGGGCCTGAATTGGACTAAACCGGGACAAACCGGGACCGGGACTAAACAGGGACTAAACCGGGACTAAACCGGGACTAAACCGGGACTAAACCGGGACTAAACTGGGACTAAACCGGGACAATACTGGGACTAAACCGACTAAACTGGGACTAAACCGGACTAAACCGACAATACTGGGAAAACTGGGACAATACGGACTAAACCGGGACGAAATGGACTAAACCAGGACTAAACTGGACTAAACCGGACTAAATGGGACTAAACGGGACTAAACTGGGATAAAACTGGGACTAAACTGACTAAACGGACTAAACAGACTAAACCGGGAAACTGGGACTGGACAAACCTGGGACTAAACCGGGACTAAACCGGGACAATACTGGGACTAAACCGGGACTAAACTGGGACTAAACCGGGACTAAACTGGGACTAAACCGGGACTAAACCGGGACTAAACCGGGACTAAACTGGGACAATACTGGGACTAAACCGGGACGAAACTTGGACTAAACCGGGACTAAACTGGGACTAAACCGGGACTAAACTGGGACTAAACTAGGACTAAACTGGGAGTATCAGGACCAAGTCTCAGAACTGGACCAACCCAGGACCAACCATCGCCTTCGTCCCACATAACGAAGCTCAGAAGAAACACCGCTCTTGAAGCCGGTCGACATTTCACATAAAAGGCTCGTTTGTACAGCGCTGCGTTCTTTATGGTGCTTTCGTTTCCCATGACAACGGTTGCCAATGGTTTGTAGGCAGTAACGCTTTTATTGCACGTATAACTTAACTTTAGAGGCAAGAAAATGCAGACGGGTGCAGATTTTTAGGGTTTCATCTTGTGTAAATCAGACAAAAGAATGCAGCGATTTTAGTTTTAGTTTCAGACGACATTTTCTGTTTTTAGCCTGAAATTCTGTCGTTCGACGTAAAAGCAGGAGCATTTGACTTGTTTACACTAGAACAAAGACCTCACCAAACCAGGACTGAACCGGGACTAGAACAGGACCAAACCAAGTCTACATCGGGACTAAACCAGGACTATACCTGGATAGAAACAGGACCAAACCTGAGTCCACATCGGGACTAAACCAGGACTAAACCAGGATTGACGCAGGGCCGAACCAGGACAAGTATGAAAACAGTCTAAAATAAATGATCAGTTTGGCCCTTTGTATATTTTCCTCTTGGATAATACTGAAAATAAGCTTTATTAATACAGGAATACTGCTAAAATACTGCTAAAGTACGGCTAAAATACTGCTAAAATACTGCTAAAGTACGGCTAAAATACTGCTAAAATGCTGCTAAAATACTGCTAAAATACTGCTGAAGTACGGCTAAATACTGCTAAAATACTGCTAAAGTACGGCTAAATACTGCTAAAATGCTGCTAAAATACTGCTAAAGTACGGCTAAAATACTGCTAAAATGCTAAAATACTGCTAAAATACTGCTAAAGTACGGCTAAAATACTGCTGCTAAAATACTGCAAAGACGCTAAGATACGGCAAAATGCTGCTAAAGGTGCTAAAATGCTGGCTGAAAGTACGGCCTTAAAATACTGCTAAAAGACTGCTAAGAGGCTAACGCTATAGCTAAATAGGCAATGGCTAATCAAATTGTGCTGACCTAAGAATACTGCTAAAGTACTGGCCTAAAATACTGCCTAGTATGCTGCTAAAATACTGCTAAAGTACGGCTAAAATACTGCTGCTAAAATACTGCTGCTAAAATACTGCTGCTAAAATACTGCTGCTAAAATACTGCTAAAATAGCTGCTAAAGTAGCGGCTACAATTACTGCTGAAATACTGCTAATGAAGTACGGCTAATGCGAATAGCAGTACGGCTAATAGGTTACGGCTAAAATACTTGCCTAAAATGCTGCTAAAATACTGCTAAAATACAGCTGAGGTACGGCTAAAATTACTGCTAAAGTACGGCTAAAGTACGGCGCTAAAATACTGCCTGCTAAAATACTGCTAAAATGCTGCTAAAATACTGCTAAAATACTGCTAAAGTACGGCTAAAATACTGCTAAAATACTGCTACAGTACGGCTAAAATACTGCTAAAATACTGCTAAAGTACGGCTAAAATACTGCTAACAAACGCTAAATGCTACTGCTAAATGGTACGGCTAAAGCACGGCTAAAGCACGGCAAGATACTTATGCTAAACGGCTAAAATACTGTTAAAATACTGCTAAAATACTGCTTAAGTACGGCTAAAATACTGCTAAAACTACTATGCTGAAGTACAATGCTAAAATATACGTCGCTTAAAATACTGCTACAGTACGCGCTAAAATACTGCTAAAAATATTTTTGCTCAAATACTGCTACAGTACGGCTAAAATACTGCTAAAAATACTGCTAAAGTACGGCTAAAGTACGGCTAAAATACTGCTGAAAATATGCTAAAATACTGCTAAAATACTGCTAAAGTACGGCTAAAATACTGCTAAAATACTGCTAAAATACTGCTAAAGCTAATACTACGGCTAAAATGCTGCTAAAATACTGCGCTAAAAATACTGCTAAAGTACTGCTAAAATACTGCTGAAGTACGGCTAAAATACTGCCACAGTACGGCTAAAATGAATGCTAAAATACTGCTAAAATACTGCTTAAGTACGGCTACAAATACTGCTAACAGTACGGCTCTAAAATACTGCTAAAACGAGTCACGGCTAAAATACTGCTAAAATACTGAAAGTACGGCTAAAATACTGCTAAAAACTGCTAAGTACGGCTAAAATACTCTACGTACGCTAAAATACGATAGGCTAAATACTCAAACTGAAAGTAACGCTAAATACTGCTAAATACTGCCTAAGTACGCTAAAATCCTGCTAAATACTGCTAATGTAACTACGGTAACTGCTAAAATACTGTTGGAAGTACGGCTAAAATAGCTTAAATATAAGTACGGCTAAATACTGCTAAAATCTGAAAGTACGGCTAAAATACTGCTAAAATACTGCTAAAGTACGGCTAAAATACTGCTAAAATACTGCTAAAATACTGCTAAAGTACGGCTAAAATACTGCTAAAATACTGCTGAAGTACGGCTAAAATATTGCTAAAATACTGCTACAGTACGGCTAAAATACTGCTAAAGTACGGCTAAAGTACGGCTAAAATACTGCTAAAATGCTGCTAAAGTACGGCTAAAATACTGCTGCTAAAATACTGCTAAAATACTGCTAAAGTACGGCCAAAATACTGCTAAAATACTGCTAAAGTACTGCTAAAATACTGCTGAAGTACGGCTAAAATAATGCTAAAATACTGCTAAAATACTGCTACAGTACGGCTAAAATAATGCTAAAATACTGCTAAAATACTGAAAGTATGGCTAAAATACTGCTAAAATACTGAAAGTATGGCTAAAATGCTGATAAAATATGGCTAAAACACTTGGAAAATGCCGTTTTACTTTGAGTTGGTCGTTTCTCCACAGATCTGCTCTGTAACTTGACCTGCTGGTGTCAGCTGATATATTGTTTCCTCACTGGGGCTTGTATGTCTCTATTCTTTATTCAAAAATGAGTTTGAAGGATTTGGAATAAAGTCAAACAAAAGTCCAGGCAGAATCCACGGTATCATTTTTCAACCAAATACAAGTCAAATGTTCAGGTCCAACTAAGTATAGTCTAGTTTGATAAGTTCATCTCCATGGAAACAAGAGTCACATAGTGCAGCAAATGCACCCGTTTCTGCTGCGGCAGGCTTTTTCTGGGGCAGATTTGGTGGCGAGGGGCAGCTGGTCGCTAATGAGGCGTTTAAGCAGGTCACATGACGGTCTTTGGCTCAGGGCCCTTGTTGGCACCGGTGCTGGGACCGGCAGCGGGGGCAGGGCGCGGCGGCGGTGGCCTGAATGACGACCAGGGCCAGAGAGGGAACGCGCGGGAGAGAAGACGACTCGCACTGGGGGCTTGACATTTTGGACATTCTGTCATAAACAGTGACTCTCCCATAGTTACTTAGGCCCTGCCCACCAGCTGAGATTATGACGTCATCACATTCTCAAACATCGACGTAGCCTTTTTGGACTTGTTCTGTTAATAATTCTGTTATAATGTTATCACTGCCTTGGGGTGTTTCGTGGACAGACATATCTAATCATCTGTATGTGTTCTTATCGATGCTCCACTGTAGTGCTTTATGCATCTTTAAAAAGCCTAACCAGAGATGGGGTGGTCTTATGTACGTGACATCGGTCCCTGTGTGGTGGCAATGTTTAATTCTAATTTTAATAAACAAATAACAATTAAAATAAACTAAATAGAAACTAAAGTAAATTTAAAAAAAATAATAATAACAATAATAAATAGATAAATAGAATAATAAATAATAAATAAATAAATAAATAAATAAATAAATAAATAAATAAATAAATAAATAAAAATAAAAAAAAAAAATTAATTAAATATTATTTTTTGTTAAACTTGATCCATGTCCAGAATAAAATAAGAACATGGAAATATGAACAACATCGAGCCAATTCTAGAATCAACATTTTTAGTATCGTGTACGTTTGATGGATAATATTAGCTCTACATAACAGATCGAGCCTTCTCTGTCGCTGGTCCCAGACTCTGGAACAAACTGCCCCCCGACATGGGCTCTATAAATAAAGGTTGATTGTTGATTGATTGATTGATTGATTGATAAGACAAGTCAATTGATTGCATTTTTGGACTCATCTAAAGCTTTAGAGGCAGTCGCTCATGCAATTCATGCAACATTACATTAATATAGTTTTCTTCAATCAGATATTACGTCCAGAGTTACTTAAACCGTTTGCACAGATACTTTTTGACTCGTACTTGAGCAATTCCTTGGACCATGCACTACATTGTACTTCTACTTGAGTAATAGTATTTTGAAGTAATGTTCTTCTTCTTTGGCGGTTGTTAGCCAACTGAAAAGGTGCATTTACCGCCACCTACTGTAGTTGTACGTCTTCAATGTATGTGTTTTACGCTATACTGCAAACCATTCTTTAGACTTGATTCTTGTTGTTGTGTTACTTTTAATGGCGGTTGGCAGCCGACCGAGAAGGTGCACTTGTCGCCACCCACTGTAGTTGTACGTCCTCTGTAGTTGGACGTCTTCTGTAGTTGTACGTCCTCAAAGTATGTGTTTTACGCTATAACGTAAAAAAAAAAGAGACAAAGAGAGAGAAAGATAGAGGAGGAGAAAGAGGAGAGAGAGAAAGATGGTGGTTGGTATCTGTAGTGTTACATTACCACCATTCTTTAGACTTCATTCTTTAGACTTTAAAGACTTTATACTTTAGACTTCAGACTTTCTTCTTGTCCACTGTGTGCTCATATTCCTTTTGAATGGCTTGTCATCATTGCTGTCACACTTTGACAAAATAAAGCAGATCTATGGGGACTACAAACATGATGTGGTCTTAACGTCTGCACACAAAGCGCTTCTGCAGTTGCCCGTTACTTACCGGCGCCACCGTGACCAGGCTGATAATTACGCAGCATTCTCCTGATCTCGCGGTGCCGTGCTGCTGCAGTGACGCATGAACGCCGGGAAGAGGCGGGCCTTAAGGCCGGCACTGCGCTGGAGACCGCGCTCTGGCCAATCAGAAGCCGAGGTCGGTTAGAAAAACGTGAGACTGACGCGGATCTGCCCAACCAGAGCGTGCGCAGCCTCCGGTCCCGGTGCTTTACGCGCATATAACCCGCAGTCCGTCCTCGTGTGCGCCATCATCTCTTACATCGACCCCATAACAGTCGAATTGTAAGACTTCTCATCCAGCAGCATCAGTGACTTTGTGGCACGAGCTAAACAATCAGAATGGTAAGAGATCGTTTTGTGCTTCGTGTTTACAGACCTGTGCCATGCGTCCACCTGCCTTTTACGCACCCTTTACGCGCCCTTTACGCGCCCTTTACGCGCCCTTTACGCGCCGGTTTTAGGGAGCAGGCTTAGAGAAAAGGTGCAGGATTTGCTTCTGATGCATAATGTGAATCCAATGGCTACGTTTACATGCGCAGTCAAATCTGATGCTTTGCCCATTTCTGGAGCATTACGCGAATGACGTGAGCGACCAGAGGGACCTCGACCATCAGAAGAAAGACATTTTTTGTGCTATCAACAAAACATTTTAATAATCTATTAACTCTAGAAACTGAATACGAATCACTTGTTGAGTGTAACCACAGCCATGCCTTGATTTGATATCATTGTTCATTTGAGCAGTTTGGCGCAGAGATGGAGACCTTTTGGCGCACACTGTCTGTGGCACCAGCAGAGCACAATGCAGTGGTCAGACTCAGACTTGACTCGAGCGCTTTCTCAGCGTCACGTCTGTCTGGTTCTTGATGCAGATTTGGGCGCTGCCTCGAGCTGAAGCTGTAATCCTACACCGGCACAGATGCTGTGTCAGGGGCGCGTGTCATTAAAAATGCAGATGATAGTAACTGAGCCCATTTAGACGAGACGACCTCTGAGGCATTCAAAGGGCAGCAGGAGGACAAAGTCTGCTCTCGGGGTCGCTATGGAGACAACGCAGTGCGTCTCAATAAAGTTACAACCTTCAATTGTCCTGAGACAGACAATGGATACAGACTGCATGAGGTTACCAAAGTGAATGTGCAAATATGTCCCAATCCGATGGTAAGAAGATGACTGAATATTAGACTTGAGTATAACTTTTATTTGTTTGGCCCTCAGCGCGAGTGCATCTCCATCCACGTGGGCCAGGCCGGAGTGCAGATCGGTAATGCCTGCTGGGAGCTGTACTGCCTGGAGCATGGGATCCAGCCTGATGGACAGATGCCCAGTGACAAGACCATCGGTGGTGGAGATGATTCCTTCAACAACCTTCTTCAGCGAGACCGGGGCTGGGAAACACGTGCCCAGGGCCGTTTTTTGGACCTGGAGGCCCACTGTCATTGGTAAATCCGTACAATGCTGTTTGGAGCCTTAAGTGGCAGGGGCCCAAGTGAATCCTGTTCACCCTGACTGTGCTCCACAGACGAGGTGCGCACCGGCACATACAGGCAGCTGTTGCCACCCCGAGCAGCTGATCACTGGGAAGGAGGACGCCGCCAAACAACTACGCTCGCCGGTCACTACACCATCGGCAAAGAGATCATTGACCTGGTGGCTGGACAGGATCCGCAAACTGGTGAGAGGCGTCTGAAGGTGTGTGTGTGTGTCTCACTGTGAGCTCCTCGTTAAACTGTGTGTCTCCACAGGCCGACCAGTGCACGGGGCTGCAGGGCTTCCTAGTGTTCCACAGCTTTGGAGGAGGCACCGGCTCTGGCTTCACCTCACTGCTGATGGAGCGTCTCTCTGTGGACTACGGCAAGAAGTCCAAGCTGGAGTTCTCCATCTACCCTGCCCCTCAGGTGTCCACTGCAGTGGTGGAGCCCAACAACTCCATCCTGACCACCCACACCACCCTGGAGCACTCCGACTGCGCCTTCATGGTGGACAACGAGGCCATCTACGACATCTGCCGCAGGAACCTGGACATCGAGCGTCCCACTTACACTAATCTGAATAGGCTTATCGGTCAGATCGTGTCCTCCATCACGGCCTCTCTGCGCTTTGATGGAGCCCTCAACGTGGATCTGACTGAGTTCCAGACCAACTTGGTGCCCTACCCTCGTATCCACTTCCCTCTGGCCACCTACGCCCCGGTCATCTCCGCTGAGAAGGCCTACCACGAGCAGCTCTCGGTGTCCGAGATCACCAACGCCTGTTTCGAAACCCGCCAACCAGTTGGTGAAATGTGACCCTCGCCACGGCAAGTACATGGCCTGTTGCCTTTTGTATCGTGGAGATGTTGTGCCCAAAGACGTGAACGCCGCCATCGCCACCATCAAGACCAAACGCACCATCCAGTTGTGGACGCTGTACACCCAGGGTGTCACCACTGGGTTCAAGAGTCAACTACCAGCCGCCCACTGTGGTCCCTGGAGGAGACCTGGCCAAGGTGCAGAGGGCCGTGTGCATGCTGAGCAACACCACTGCCATAGCAGAGGCCTGGGCGCGGCTCGACCACAAGTTTGACCATGATGTACGCCAAGAGGGCCTTTGTGCACTGGTACGTGGGCGAGGGCATGGAGGAGGGCGAGTTCTCTGAGGCCCGCGAGGACATGGCCGCTCTGGAGAAGGATTATGAAGAGGTGGGCGTCGACTCCATCGAGGGAGAGGGAGAGGAGGAGGGAGAGGAGTACTAAAGGGGTGAGAAAGTGCAAAATTATACAAACATGTAATAAATTGTTAAACATTCCAAGCTTTTTGTCAGCTATTATTACTTTGGTCACATGGGATGTGATCCAGAGGGATCCTAATGTAATGACTAATCCACACCGCAAAGCTGTTTGTAATTTTGGCACTATTCTAAATAAAGTTTTATTACATCAATGGAGTCATTTTGGTCATTCAGAATATGTTCTACAGAGGGACGCTCACCGGTCACCATTTTGAGTAAAGTATGTCCTTTGTAGTAAATTACACTTCAGTAATGTTTAATGGATTGTGGTTTTGAGGATCACAGTATCATTAAAACAATATATATACATATAATAGTGTATATATAACACTGCATGGCTGATCTGGACAACGACTCGAGTAAATATATTGAGAAGGTCACTTTGTTTTGACGGACGAAGAGTGGGAAAACGTGTGTACATCCCATAGAAGACCACAAAGTCACATGTCTGGAGGGAAGTCTCTTGGACAAATGTGTCACACTTGTTCATAACCAGGTCAAAGTGCTCATTTTTCACAGGGAAATACTTACTGTTGGAGAAACAGCGCCACCAGGAGGCAAACCACTATCATGTGTTCTGGGACTGTCCTGTTGCTCAGAAATATTGGACTGAAATGAACAACAACAGACCGTTCTTGACATCGCATCCCACTCAGAATTAGAGCGATGCACTTGGGCCTCAAAACTCCTGCCATGGATACTTTTGGAACATGCTTTTGGTGGTAGGAAAAAAAAAAAGCCATCACAAAGAAATGGATGAGACAAACATCCGTGAGGACAAAGGCCTGGTACGCCGTCGGGACAGACATCCGACAAATGGGAAAATGACCTTTGTTCCAGACTTCATTTGGATTTGGACAAATTTGATCAACTTTGAACCAAATGGGACTTTTATTTTCATTTAAATGTGCCGTGATTGCGTTCCTTTGGATGTTTAGTCTCAGGCCGGGTTCTGTTCTGTGTTTTAGGTTTATTCTTTAAAAAAAAAAAAAGAGTTTCCCCTGATCTAAAAGACAAGTTATGACATTTTCCTGACATTTGATGGGCTTCGACTCGCTTTATTTACCCATTTGACTTTTATATTACCAGACAAAAACATGGCGAACACGCTCTTATTTACAACGTCGGCCTCACTAAATGTCCATTGCATTGTTGCCTATTTCTACAAGGATTAAACACCATAAATATTCATCTTAAACGCACTTTTCTCTTCCTAGTAACATACTGGGCCCAGCAGTTGCTTTTGGCATCACAAACACTGTTCTTTTTGATCAGTTTAGAGTTCATTCCAAGCTTTCATTTCAACTGTCACAAGCAAACTTTACACTTCTGACAGTCTTATTTATTCAGACCGCACTTGATGCTGGGTTGTTTACATCACAACAAGCCGCTGACCACATTCTTGGCTGGAGAAAATGCTCTCTTGACAACGACAATGCCCCAAAGGTCAGGGAGCGCCGGGCTGGTCCTGACCTCAGACGCACGCATGCGCGTCAGATGGACTTTTGGCACTACTCTTCCCCTGTCACGCCTTCTGAAGTGACTTTCTGCCAAGTATCACGCGTGTTCCTCCCACATGGGCTTCAGCCTAGTCCATCCCCGACCCTGTTTCGTCCGGATTACACCTTCAGGGGTCTCTGCGAGCGACACTGGGCTGTGCGTAATGCCCTCCTCGCCGTGCGCCTCTCGTGCCATCCGTGCCATCGTGACTTCACGGCGACTGTTACGCTTCAAGCCAATGGAAGGAAAGAAAACGAGTCACGTGCCGGAGTCTGGCCAATCCGACCTCGCTGGTACTTTCCGCCGAGGACCCGAGTTTATAAATGGCCCCACCTAGAGGAAAAGCCCCCATGGACAACTCGCACGGGGCCGCGTAAAGGTCTGACTGTGAGCGCCGCGTTCCTCCTTTTCCATCCACAAACTCTCCAACATCTTCTGCAGACATGGTGAGGGCATTTCGGCTCAGGTCTCACGTGAGGTCAAAGGTTGGACAGAGTGAACCTTTCTTTTGTCCGGTGTCACCGTGTCCGCGCGCGGAAGTCAAAGCGTGTCAAAAGTAACGGATGAGCGGGGCGCGTGTCTGTGCGGCTCCGTTTGAAGACGCAGTCCCGCTTTTGAGGGTGGCTCGGTTCAAAGTTTGCAGACATTTGAGCGTGACCTATTTTCTAGGAGCTAGTCACACAGAAGTTTCTAGTGGTTTCATTTCCTCTTTTTTATCCATCGAATTTAAACGCTTAAAATGAAGTTTCAACTTAAATCTACAGATATGTTATCAAAGTGGTTCTGAACAAGAGAATGTTGCTTTCTGTCCGTAGTAACACTGTAAACTGTAAAAATACTGCTTTATCAAAGTTTTTTAGGCGGGTAAAAGACTGGTCATGTGACGCATGAGAACAGCCCTGGTTCTCGCGTCATTGGAGCCGCGTGAACCCTCAGCGTGAGAAGATGGAGCAGATAACACAGGAACTAAAGCATTTGAACCTTCCTCTATTTGCAGCGCGCGAGTGCATCTCCATCCATGTGGGCCAGGCCGGAGTGCAGATCGGTAATGCCTGCTGGGAGCTGTACTGCCTGGAGCATGGGATCCAGCCTGATGGACAGATGCCCAGTGACAAGACTCATCGGTGGTGGAGATGATTCCTTCAACACCTTCTTCAGCGAGACCGGGGCTGGGAAACACGTGCCCAGGGCCGTGTTTGTGGACCTGGAGCCCACTGTCATTGGTAAATCCGTACAATGCTGTTTGGAGCCTTAAGTGCAGGGGCCAAGTGAATCCTGTTCACCCTGACTGTGCTCCACAGACGAGGTGCGGCACCGGCACATACAGGCAGCTGTTCCACCCCGAGCAGCTGATCACTGGGAAGGAGGACGCCGCCAACAACTACGCTCGCGGTCACTACACCATCGGCAAAGAGATCATTGACCTGGTGCTGGACAGGATCCGCAAACTGGTGAGAGGCGTCTGAAGGTGTGTGTGTGTCTCACTGTGAGCTCCTCGTTAAACTGTGTGTCTCCACAGGCCGACCAGTGCACGGGGCTGCAGGGCTTCCTAGTGTTCCACAGCTTTGGAGGAGGCACCGGCTCTGGCTTCACCTCACTGCTGATGGAGCGTCTCTCTGTGGACTACGGCAAGAAGTCCAAGCTGGAGTTCTCCATCTACCCCTGCCCCTCAGGTGTCCACTGCAGTGGTGGAGCCCTACAACTCCATCCTGACCACCCACACCACCCTGGAGCACTCCGACTGCGCCTTCATGGTGGACAACGAGGCCATCTACGACATCTGCCGCAGGAACCTGGACATCGAGCGTCCCTCTTACACCAACCTCAACAGGCTCATCAGTCAGATCGTGTCCTCCATCACGGCCTCTCTGCGCTTTGATGGAGCCCTCAACGTGGATCTGACAGAGTTCCAGACCAACTTGGTGCCCTACCCTCGTATCCACTTCCCTCTGGCCACCTACGCCCCGGTCATCTCCGCTGAGAAGGCCTACCACGAGCAGTTAACCGTTGCAGAGATCACCAACTCCTGCTTTGAACCTGCCAACCAGCTGGTGAAATGTGACCCTCGCCACGGCAAGTACATGGCCTGTTGTCTGCTTTTCCGTGGAGATGTCGTGCCCAAAGACGTGAACGCCGCCATCGCCTCCATCAAGACCAAGCGCTCCATCCAGTTCGTGGACTGGTGTCCCACTGGGTTCAAGGTGGGCATCAACTACCAGCCGCCCACGGTGGTCCCTGGAGGAGACCTGGCCAAGGTGCAGAGGGCCGTGTGCATGCTGAGCAACACCACTGCCATAGCAGAGGCCTGGGCGCGGCTCGACCACAAGTTTGACCTGATGTACGCCAAGAGGGCCTTTGTGCACTGGTACGTGGGCGAGGGCATGGAGGAGGGCGAGTTCTCTGAGGCCCGCGAGGACATGGCCGCTCTGGAGAAGGATTATGAAGAGGTG
This sequence comes from Chaenogobius annularis, assembly GCA_015082035.1. Lineage (NCBI taxonomy): Eukaryota > Metazoa > Chordata > Actinopteri > Gobiiformes > Gobiidae > Chaenogobius > Chaenogobius annularis. Next base: position 49,255 of record BJKM01001292.1, on the reverse strand, counting down.
GGCATTGATTCTGCTGATGGTGAAGGAGACGAGGAGGGAGAGGAGTATTAAACATGTTTAAGGCACTTCACATTCACACTGCTCATTTTGTCATGTTTGTTCAATTAGAACATGAATTCTTGAAATGTGCTGCAATAAACGTGATGCCAGCATTTTGTGAGTTTGTCTCAAATCTTTATATTTTTCTAGTTTCATTCTTTTCACTTTTAAGTTTTGTCTGAAGCAGTGACAAACTACAAAGTGGTGAATGCGCACCCTCTAGTGGCGCGGATGAGAGGCTGTCTGATACTTCTGGATCAATATCACGGCCTTCCTCACGTGCGTGTTCACTTTGGAGCTTTAAACAATCAGCTTTAGAGCAACGGCACGTTTGTTTAGGTCTGCACAGTATTTCCGGGTGGGCTTGTGGGTATATCTGAGGATACAGGGCAAAAAGCGTGTTTTTCTCCCGCAGACTCGAGCCCACTCGTAGATCACGTGTAGAGTAAGAAAACATTCTGTGACAAACACTCAAACCATCTGAAGGTCCGCGCTGGCTCCGAATGACTGCTGCGTTCTTTGTCTACAAAGACGCTTCATTCTGTCGCGTCATGAATTTGATTTTTGAGCTTGTCCAATGAGACAGAGGGCACGTGACTTGAGCAGCCAATCCGCTCGTACGCCTGCTCTTCCCTGACGCACGCCATATAAAACCGCCCCACCCCGCGCCATCTCTCCAGAGTCGATTCTTACCCGAGACGCATCAAGGTCTCTGCTGTGAGAGTTTACTTCTGCTGCTCTTTTCCTCTCTTGTCGGCTCCTTCTCTTCTTTGTCGACCAAACATGGTGAGTATTTGTTCAAATATATAGATATTCGCTATAAACGCCTCCTTAAAGGGGCCCATTGTTGTTACGCATGTGGTCCAATCACCAGTCCGGACCGGTTCTTTCATCCATTCAGATCCTTGAGGCTCAGATTTAGGCCGCAGCTGCTGCACTGTGGATCTCCAACTGTTCCATGGCTCAGATCTCACTCCACTGGCCTTTCTGCTGTTACCATCTTAAGCCTAATGCGCGATGACGCACCCGTTAGTCCTGGTCCCCGCGCCTGCGCGCCGGTCACCGCCCGGTCAGCCCGGTCTCCGCACCCGGTCACCGCCTGGTGCGCCCGGTCACGCGCCGCGCCCGGTCACCGCGCCCGGCTCCGCGCCCGGTCACCGCGCCCGGTCAGCCCGGTCTCCGCGCCCGGTCACCGCGCCCGGTCAGCCCGGTCTCCGCGCCCGGTCACCGCGCCTGGTGCGCCCGGTCTCCGCGCCCGGTCACCGCGCCTGGTGCGCCCGGTCTCCGCGCGTAACGGCACTTGTTCATCCTCACCATGAATAAACCACATTTTAGTCCTGGTTTAGTCTTTGACTGACACTTTCACCACGCGTTTGCTTTTAGACAGAAAAACGTCTCATCCTGGCACTTGACGCATACGCCCCTTTTTTAATGACGACACTTTATTTCAGAGTGGTTTGGTTGCTAAGGCTCTTAAAGATTTGGATGTCATTTGACTCTCGTGATCTCGTGCCATCTGCACAGAAAGGGTCTTTTGAGTCGACATAATGGCTTGTCACATCTGAGCTGACCAAAGGTAATGATCTTTAGTCGTTCAGTGTTTGAGCTCTCGTATCATAATTCACTGTATTCTCATTACTTCACCGCCCACTTACGTTTTGTCATTACTTGTACGTAGATGTTGGTCAGGGTTTAATGTAAATCCGTAATGACTGGAAAGCCCTTTGGACTGGAAAGCCCTTTGGACCGGTGGGACGAGTGGGAACGGGCCAGAACCGATCAATCCCATAAACGCCATTCCAACATCTCCCATAGTTTCCAGCCCCTCAAACATTCCCTAAAGCCTTTGCCCTCAAAACTCAATCAAGTGAAGCCCTGAGTGGTCTCTGCCTTACAGAAGATGTCATTTGTTGCCTGGGCGATGACATAATCAACATTCATTACTAATTAACGCAGATTCGTTTGTACTTTTAAGCCGCGGTGACGAAGGCGTTCGGAGTCTGCAGCTCAGTTTATTTCACTGTTGATTTAATTTAAGTAATTTAAAGTTCTTTACGTAACATGAAAAGATTCATTCAAATCAATCAATCCTAATGTATCTTGGACATACAGATGGTGGCATAAGGTTGTACACATGCACTTTCTTCTTTGTTTGGCCCTCAGCGCGAGTGCATCTCAGTCCACGTGGGCCAGGCCGGAGTGCAGATCGGTAATGCCTGCTGGGAGCTGTACTGCCTGGAGCATGGGATCCAGCCTGATGGACAGATGCCCAGTGACAAGACCATCGGTGGTGGAGATGATTCCTTCAACACCCTTCCTTCAGCGAGACCGGGGCTGGGAAACACGTGCCCAGGGCCGTGTTTGTGGACCTGGAGCCCACTGTCATTGGTGCGGAATCAATTGAACGATTTTGTACAGTTCAGGAGCGTCTCAACTCCTGAAGGCTTTTCTTCTTCTGGTTTCACTTATTGAATGTGATCGTGTTCTCCTCAGATGAGGTTCGCAGTGGAAACTTACCGACAGCTGTTCCACCCCGAGCAGCTGATCACTGGGAAGGAGGACGCCGCCAACAACTACGCTCGCGGTCACTACACCATCGGCAAAGAGATCATTGACCTGGTGCTGGACAGGATCCGCAAACTGAGTGAGAGGCGTCTGAAGGTGTGTGTGTGTCTCACTGTGAGCTCCTCGTTAAACTGTGTGTCTCCACAGGCCGACCAGTGCACGGGGCTGCAGGGCTTTCCTAGTTTTTTTGTTCCACAGCTTTGGAGGAGGCAACCGGCTCTGGCTTCACCTCACTGCTGATGGAGCGTCTCTCTGTGGACTACGGCAAGAAGTCCAAGCTGGAGTTCTCCATCTACCCTGCCCCTCAGGTGTCCACTGCAGTGGTGGAGCCCTACAACTCCATCCTGACCACCCACACCACCCTGGAGCACTCCGACTGCGCCTTCATGGTGGACAACGAGGCCATCTACGACATCTGCCGCAGGAACCTGGACATCGAGCGTCCCATCAACCTCACAGGCTCAAACGGCAATCAGTCAGATCGTGTCCTCCATCACGGCCTCTCTGCGCTTTGATGGAGCCCTCAACGTGGATCTGACTGAGTTCCAGACCAACTTGGTGCCCTACCCTCGTTATCCACTTCCCTCTGGCCACCTACGCCCCGGTCATCTCCGCTGAGAAGGCCTACCACGAGCAGCTCTCTGTGGCCGAGATCACCAACGCCTGCTTTGAACCCGCCAACCAGTTGGTGAAATGTGACCCTCGCCACGGCAAGTACATGGCCTGTTGTCTGCTTTTCCGTGGAGATGTCGTGCCCAAAGACGTGAACGCCGCCATCGCCACCATCAAGACCAAGCGCTTCCATCCAGTTCGTGGACTGGTGTCCCACTGGGTTCAAGGTGGCATCAACTACCAGCGCCCACGGTGGTCCCTGGAGGAGACCTGGCCAAGGTGCAGAGGGCCGTGTGCATGCTGAGCAACACCACTGCACATAGCAGAGGCCTGGGCGCGGCTCGACCACAAGTTTGACCTGATGTACGCCAAGAGGGCCTTTGTGCACTGGTACGTGGGCGAGGGCATGGAGGAGGGCGAGTTCTCTGAGGCCCGCGAGGACATGGCCGCTCTGGAGAAGGATTATGAAGAGGTGGGCGCGGACAGCGTCGGAGACGAGGACGAGGAGGGCGAAGAGTATTAACATGCACTTGATCATTCCTGAAATTCTTGAATAATAAAACGTATCTGTTCTATTTCACTTTCTTGTCGTATTTTGTTCTAGAGCAAAGATCTAGAGGTTTTGTAGTCGTTGTTATGGAAACGAGCTGTCATTGGGGAGAAATGCAAGGGTGCTTTGGGGCTTGTAATGTGGTCAAGGCTTTACAGCGCCAGCATCTTATTGGACAGTGTCCTAAAATAAGTGTTGACATTTTATAATGTATATGTATAAAAAGCTCCCACTCAGGTAAGTTTCCCAGGTGAAACGTGTAAATTGAAGCGTTCCACACGAGACATGTTACATGTCTGTTTTTACATGTCAGAAGATAAATTAAAGCCGTTTTTTCAGTCCAAACATCAAGTTTTAATCCGGTGGCTCAATTTAAATGTGTCTTTCCTTGTCTCAGAACATTCCAGTCTGAACACATCCTTCAGAACGTTCTCCGTGCAGATCAACGTTTAAAGCGACACTATGGAAATATCAGTTTGATATTTATGCAAACTTTGCTGGCATCAAAACTTTGCCGTACACTACAACTTCTCACAGAACCGTTATTTGGACTAAAAGAATCATAACCAATTGTAATCATTATGAAAAAATGGATAAATAAAAGTATTGTTTCTATGCAATATTTGTATATAATATATGAATAATATGTTTTATCAAGTACAATTTGCCCGTAAAGCTTCAAGAATATGATGATGTATTAAAAGGCATGATGGAGCTGATGAAGGACAAACATAAGCATTAGAAAGACTGCAAGACCCCAAAACAAAAACCAGTGAGACGTACCGGGCCGGCGTAAGATGGGCCGCGGTGAGGCGTACCGGGGCCGGCGGTGAGGCGTACCGGCCGGCGTAAAGCTACCGGGCGCGTAAAGGCGCTACCGGGCCGGCCGCGTTAAGATGGGGCCGCGGTGAGGCGTACCGGGCCGGTTAAGATGGGCCGCGGTTTGAGGCGTACCGGGCCGGTGTAAGATGGGCGCGGTGAGGCGTACCGGGCCGGTGTAAGATGGCGGCGCGGTGAGGCGTACCGGGCCGGCGTAAGATGGGGCCGCGGTGAGGCGTACCGGCGCCGGCGTAAGATGGCCGCGGTGATCTTACCCGCGGTAAGAGGCGTACCGGGCGGCGTAAGATGCCGGCTAGCGGTGAGGCCGTACCGGGCCGGCGTAAGATGGGCGGGCGGTGAGGCGTACCGGGCCGGCGTAAGATGGGGCGCGGTGAGGCGTACCGGGCCGGCGTAAGATGGGCGCGGTGAGGCGTACCGGGCCGGCGTAAGATGGGGCGGTGAGGCGTAGGGCCGGCGTAAGATGGGGCGTTGAGCTACCGCCGGCGTAAAGATGGCTGAGACTTACCGGGCCGCGTAAGATGGGGCCCCGGTGAGGCGTACCGGCCGGCGTAAGATGGGGCGCGGTGAGGCGTACCGGGCCGGTGTAAGATGGGCGCGGTGAGGCGTACCGGGCCGGCGTAAGATGGGCGCGGTACCGGCCGGCGTAAGATGGCCGTAGCTACCGCCCAAAATGCCGGTTGAGACTACCGGGCCGCTTAAGAGCGTAGATGCGCTGGTGAGCGTACGTAATCCGCGTAAAGGGGCGCGGTGAGGCGTACCGGGCCCGGCGTAAGATGGGGCCCGTGAGCTACCAGCCGCGTAAGATTGGGCCGGGCCGGGTAAGATGGGCGGTGAGGCGTACCGGGCCGGCGTAAGATGGCGCGGTGAGGCGTACCGGGCCGGCGTAAGATGGGGCGCGGTGAGGCGTACCGGGGCCGGCGTAAGATGCCGGTAGGCCGTACCGCCTGTTTGAAGATGGCCGCATTAGCGTACCGCCGGTAAGATGGCTTGAGGTACCGGGCCGCGTAAGATGGGGCGCGGTGAGGCGTACCGGGCGGCGAAGAAGCGAAGAGGCGACGTACCGGCTTCCGGCCGCTAAAGCGTAAGATGGGGTGCGGTGAGGCGTACGGGCCGGCGTAAGAGCGAAGATGGGCGCGTGAGCGTTATACCCCCCCCCGGCGTAAGATGGGGCGCGGTGAGGCGTACCGGGCCGGCGTAAGATGGGGCGCGGTGAGGCGTACCGGGCCGGCGTAAGATGGGGCGCGGTGAGGCGTACCGGGCCGGTGTAAGATGGGGCACTTGTTTCTTGTCTTGCCACACAAATCTTGAGATCGTTTCATTCCACTCGTCAAATAGCCCGGTCGGAATGGAAATCGGGAGAGTCTGGAACAGAGAGAGAAATCTGGGCCAAACATTCATTTTTATAATTCAAATCCTGATGCTTTGATTTAGACTCGATGGGATAAGATTCAATTTCCCGAGGTCTTTCTTCATAATGGAGAAAAGAGGAGTATTGTTTTTCTCTAAGATTGTTGACAGATCTTTATGGAGGACCGCACCTAAATATTTATCCATTTGCCATTTACATGGATAAGTCTTTCTAAAGGACAGCGGGGGGCGCCAGTAAGAGATCATTTCAGTTTTTTTTTCTTTCAATTTGTATCCAGACATTGGACCAATTTCATGAAAGAAAAGCATCTCATTGGGTATGGAAATGTCTGGCTTGGTCATGGCAGGACATCATCTGCGTATGTTCTGTCCCATCCATTGAAACACCAGAAATGGTTTCTGATTGTCCAATATATTGGGCCAATGGTTCCAAGTACAAAGTGAACAAAAGGGGGGACCTAACACATCCCTGTCTCACCCCTCTTTCCAAAATCAGTGAGTCTTTCAAGTTACCAGTGATTTTGATCCTTGATGTTGGACCATCTCAAAGAGCCCCAACATTTTTTTATTATTAAATCATCTATTTCAACTTTGTTCAGCACTTGAAATAAATAAGTCCAGCTAACAGAATCCAAAGCTTTTTCAGAGTCCAGACTTATTATTACTGCTCTGTTTTGTTGTGTGTGTATTTGGCTCATTGTGTGTAAAGATGGTCTTATGTTGTCTTGTGTTTGTCGTTTGGTCATAAATCCTGTCTGATCATTGTGGGATTACATTTGGGAGGATTTGTTCCATTCTTTTGGACATGATTGAGGTGTATAAACAATAGTCCACATTGAGAATAGAAATGGGTCTATATGAGGCACAGTCAAGTCGGTCCTTCCCCTCTTTACGCATTAAGGAGATGACTTCTTTCACACTCGGAGGAGCTGAGCTTTTTTAAGGGCCCATTTAAAAGTCGATAAAAGGGAAGGAATAATTGTGTCTTTTAGAGCTTTATACCACTCTGAGGTGAACCCGTCACTCTCCAGAGATGTATTGTTTTTTAGTCGTTTGATTGCACTTTGAATCTGTAGTAATTGTTATTTCAGCACCAAATTATTATTGTTTTGGTCTTTGGTCATGGCGGGTAAATTGAGTGTCCAAAAAATGATTGTATTTCTTCTTCCTTGTTTCCTGATATTTTGGTTAAAAGTTTTCATTCAAACAATGATTGCATTTAGTTTTGTTTAGTCAAAACTAGATTATTCTGACTAGCTCATATAGTAAACTGAAATAAAAAAAAAAAAAAATTAAAAAAAGTTTTCTAAGCTTCCAAACTAAGAATTTTGAGAATTTTGAACCACTTTCATAATATCTTTGTTTGGTGAAGAGTATTTTTTAAAACTATTTCCTGTGGGGCCAAGTCATTAATCTCACTCCTTGTCTTTTTAATTTCCTGTAGCATTTGAGGATCCTTGTTTTCTGCATTTTTAGCTTCAAACAGCTTTAGTTTGTTCTGTAAATCATAAAAATGTTTCTGCCTTTGTTCCTTTTTGGCCGGGGTGACAGCAATTACACTGCCCCTCCAAACTGCCTTTGCTGTATGCCTGAAAATGGGTATAGAAACTTCACCATTATCGTTTGCCTCTACAAAACTCTCAACGTCCTTTGTCATCAGTCTTACAAATTGTGGCTCATTGAGTAGACGAGCATTAAATCTCCAAAGTGTGTTTTTGTTTCTGTTCCAAAAAAACCTATATTCTTGTATAGATCTTATGTGGGTTTGATAAATGTGTATATTGGCAGACATTAGGATCTTTCTCTCTAGATATCGATCAAGCCTACATTATGTAATTCACAACATTTATTATTATTTACAGATTTACCAGTACTTTGTGAGTTTGAGATCCAATGTTGGCTGAACATGTAAATTCCTGTCTCCGCCAAAGACAAGGGTTCCCTCAGAGTGGTTTGCAATCAAATCCACAACTTCAGTATAGAAAGTGAGGTCGCCCCCTGGTGGAGCATATACATTTATCAAAGTAAGCACACTTCCATTAATAATTCATTTGACCAGTACAAATCTGCCATCTTTATCTTTATTCAAAACTCTGATCAAAGGATATTCTGCTTCTGATCAATATGGCCACACCCCTCTTATGTGTGCCCCTGTATGAGGAATAATAAAGTCTGTTATAACAAATTGAGTTAATTTTTTGAGGTTCTAAGTTCTTTAAATGGGTTTCTTGTGGGTATCTATTTTTTATTTTCTCATCTTTGTTAGTATTTTTGACCACTTAATTGGACTCAAGATGCACTTAACATTAAAAGACGCGATTCGTAATTTTTCAGATGCCATTGCATTAACCATTATGAAATAATTCTTGTAAATCTGCTTTTGTTACACAGCTCTCTGGTCGAACACAACACACAAAAATAGGAACTACAACAACAGAACACAATAGAACTAACAAAATGCAAAGATGCAAAGAATATGCAAAGAGCCCACAGACTGATCCAAAAAGAGATCAGAGGGTGTAGGGAAAACCATTTTCTAGGTTAAAAAGGCCCCCTGTATGGTTGATATAACATTTTCAGCTGGGTATTGACAAACTAAAGTTGGAACACAGTGGCCCACATTGGGCAAATACTCACGTCTCCAGTAAAGTCCAGGTCCCTTTCATTAAAACAAAGAGCAAAAAGGAAAGAATCTGATATGGAATTGGCAAATGGCAAAGACTCTTCTGGTGAAGTTAATCTTTTTATTTTTCCGTCTACGTTGATCATCAGCATTGCAGGATAAAGCAAAGTGTATTCCACTCTCTTCTCTCTCAGGTGGAATATCACAAAATAAAAAGCTTTGCTTTTATTGACCACTTGCGCTTAGTCGTAGAAACTAAATAAAATAATATATATACTAATATATAATATATCGTAATATTAATAATTATATATAGATATATATACTAATAAAATATATAATATTTATATTAGTACTAGATATAATATATATATAGATTACGATATATAAAAATTATAAATAAATAGATTATATATATAATTATGAATTACTTATATAGTAAGAGATATATATATAGTATTATTAAACATATATATATATGAATATATTATTATAATTCTATATATACATCTAATATAATATATGATATATAATTTATAATTATATATTGTGTATATGTATATAATATACTATGTTATTGATTATATATATTATATATATATTATTTATAGATAACTAATAATTATAATTAGATATTTTGGGTTATATTTTTTGCTGGTATATAATATAAATTATATAATATATAATATAGATAAATAATTTTATAATTTATATAGATATATTATATAGATTATAATTATACAGATATTAATTAGATGAGCTATATATTATATGTGGTTTGTGGAGTGACTTTTACCGCAGAAGAGAGCGCTGGCCTCCGAATGACTGCATGGTTCTTTGTTCTACAAAGACGCTTCATGTCTGATCGCGTCATGAATTGATGATTTTTGAGCTTGTCCAATGAGACAGAGGGCACGTAGACTTGAGGCAGCCAAGTCGCTCGTACGCCCTAGCTTCCTGACGACGCCATTAAAACCGCCCCACCGCGCATCTCTCCAGAGTCGATTCTTACCGAGGACGCATCAAGGTCTTCTGCTGTGAGAGTTTAACTTCTGGCTGCTCTTTCCTCTCTTGGTCGGCTCCTGCTCTTTCTTTGTCGACCGAAACATGGTGTAAGTTTGTTCAAATATATAGACTATTCGCTATAAACGGCTGCTTAAAGGGGCCATTGTTTTTCAGCATGTGGTCCAATCCACCAGTCCGGACCGGTTTTTTCATCCATATCAGATCCTTGAGGCTCCAGATTCTAGGCCCGCAGCTGCTGCACTGTGGATCTCCAACTGTTCCATGGCTCAGATTCACTCCACTGGCCTTTCTGCTGTTAACCATCTTAAGGCCTAAGTCGATTACTGCACGATTGACGCACTATTGTCCAATTAGTGATGGTCAGTGCGTCTGGACATACGCGTATGTGGCACGTTTGTGGTTGGCCTGTTGCGATGCTTGGTTCAGATAAAACATATTTGTACATCGGATCCATCAAAGGTTTCCTGGACCCCTTAACTTGAAATACGAGAAATTGGGGGTCTCGAGCCTGCGTCTATGGCACAATGTGCATTTGCATCACATCATAACTGATACTCACAGTAAGAATGCTCATGTTAACAAGTATTTCTACCAAAGAAACGCATGAAATTAGACACTTTTGGGTTGAATTACAGTCCACGGTCTTAAAAGAACCACACATTGTTTATTGGGTATTGCAATATCTCAGGAACAATCAATATTCAGGATCACTTAGTATTCCCTTTTTTTTTATTTTGTTACTTTTTTTGAGCCTCAATGAAATGTAATTGGTGATATGAACTATAGATCAAATTCCCAGCAAGATTGTTTTTTTCACTGAATATTTTGCAACAATCATTTTTCAAGACTTTGAATAGATGCAAATTCTACAGGTTGTTGTATTTGGCAGTCAAAATTCACAATCAACTCAGAATGCATCTTGTTGCTACTCTGGTACAGTAAGATGTAAATGTGCCAATTTGTTTGACCCTCAAGCGCCGAGTGCATTCAGTCCACGTGGGCAGGCGGAGTGCAGATCGGTAATGCCTGCTGGGAGCTGTACTGCCTGGAGCATGGGATCCAGCCTGATGGACAGATGCCCAGATGACAAGACCATCGGTGGTGGAGATGATTCCTTCAACACCTTTCCTGCAGCGAGACCGGGGCTGGAACCATGTGGCCCAGGGCCTTGTGTTGTGCATGGACCTGCCGAGGCGCCACATGCCGTCGATTGGTTTGAAGCGATCTAATTGAACGATTATTGTCTTACAGTTCACGTAGAGCGTTGCTCACTCCTGAAGCGCTTTCTCTCTTCTCGGTTTCACTTATTGAATCCGTTCAATTCGATGTGTTCTCCTCAGATGAGGTTGCACACAGTAGGACTTTGCACCTTACGACAGCTGTTCACCGCCGAGCAGTCTGATCACTGGGAAGAGGACGCCGCCAACACAATACCGCGTATACGCGTGGCATACACCAATCGGCCAAAGAGACTCATTGACCTGTGTCTGCGACAGGATCCGCAAACTGGTGAGAGCGTCAGAAAAGGTACTCGAATCAATGTAAGACTGAAGTGTGTGCTCACTGTGAAGGCTCCTCGTTTTAAACTGTGCTTGTCTCCACAGGCCGACCAGTGCACGGGGCTGCAGGCTTCCTAGTGTTCCACAGCTTTGGAGGAGGCACCGGCTGCTGCTGTTCACCTCACTGCTGATGAGAGCGTCTCTCTGTGGACATACGGCAAGAAGTCCAAGCTGGGAGTCTTCCATTCTACCCTAAGGCCCTCCAGGTGTTCCCACTGCCAAGTGGTGAGCTGCCTAACAACTCCATCCTGACCACCACACACCCTGGGGCACTCCGACTGCGCCTTCGCATGGTGGACAACAGAGGCCATGTACAGACAATCTGCCGCAGAACTGGACATCGAGCGTCCTCTTACACCAACCTCAACAGGCATCATCAGTCAGATCGTGTCCTCCATCACGGCTCTCTCTGCGCTTTGATGGAGCCTCAACGTGGATCTGAAGAATTCCAGACAACTTGGTGCCTACCCTCGTAGTCCACTTCCCCTCTGGCCACCTACGCCCCGGTCATCTCCGCTGAGAAGAGCCTACCACGAGCAGCTCTCTCAATTGTGGCCGACGAAATCACCAACTCCTGGCTTTGAACCCGCCAACCAGTTGGAGTGAATGTGACCCTCGCCACGGCAAGTACATGGCTAGTGTGTCTGCTTTTCCGTGGGAGTCGTGCCAAAGACGTGAACGCCGCCATCGCACCATCAAGACCAAGCGCTCCATCCAGTTCGTGGCACTGGTGTTCCCACTGGGTTCAAGGTGGGCATCAACTACCAGCCGCCCACGGGTCCCTGGAGGAGACCTGGCCAAGGTGGCAGCAGGGCCGTGTGCATGCTGAGCAACACCACTGCCATAGCAGAGCTGGGCGCGGCTCGACCACAAGTTTGACCTGATGTACGCCAAGAGGGCCTTTGTGCACTGTGTAGGGCGAGGGCGATGGAGGAGGGCAGAGTTCTCTGAGGCCCGCTGAGGACATGGCCGCTCTGGAGAAGGATTATGAAGAGGTGGCGCGGACAGCGTCGGAGACGAGGACGAGGAGGGCGAAGAGTATTAACATGCACTTGATCATTCCTGAAATCTTGAATAAAGTTATTATTTGTTCAATCTGTTCTGTTTTCTGTGTATTTTTATTTTTTTTCTTTGGGCAGGTGTTTCCAAACTATGGCCTGGGGACCCAAATGTGGCCTCTCCCCGGCCCTCAGGCCGTCAGCAGGTTCGACCCAAATTGCCTGGTCTGTAATCATAACCTTAGACCTACAGACCTAAAACTAGTCCAGGATTTGAAGTTAAATGCACCTGTGAGTGGCGCCCACTATGGCCCACTATGGCCACTGCTTCATGCGGCCCTGAGTGAGTAAATGTTGTGACCGCCCTGTTCAGACTCAGGCAGTCACTTATATGAGCACAGAAGATGGCCCCAGTGAAGTCACGTTTTGGGGGTTAAGCAGGATTTAAGACTTTAATCGAACAAAAGCTGAACTTTCATGAACGAGTGGAATCAAGACCTGGAGGTCAACTTTGACCCCACCGTCATTTCCTGACCATACCAAACCGTACTCCAGTCATTCTCTGACTCAGACCAGTTTTACGGTCGGAAGTTAATGCAACATGAACTGAATTGGACCCAAACCCATCGTTACCGGTGACGATCTCCTGAAGTCCAATGTGCTTGGCTGAGGTCGACAAGAGCCCAGATTTATGATCAACATATTTTATTTTGTTCACAAGTCGAACCGAGGTGGTGGCACAAAGGAACGACGTGGTTTGGGCGCGAACACGGCTGAAGCGGACGGCGCTCGATGTAAGACTTGAAGTTAAGAATCGTACTTTCGTTTTCCAGGGAGTCTGAAGATGTGGAGTCTGAAGATGTGTGGTCTGAAGAGTGTGGGAGTCTGAAGATGTGGTGGTCTGAAGGTGGTGGAGTCTGAAGATGTGGAGTCTGAAGAAGTGGAGTCTGAAGATGTGGAGTCTGAAGATGTGGAGTCTGAGATGTGGGTCTGAAGATGTGGAGTTGAAGATGTGGGGTTGAAGAAGTGGAGTCTGAAGAAGTGGAGTCTGAAGATGTGGAGTCTGAAGATGTGGGTCTGAAGATTGTGGAGTCTGAAGATGTGGGGTTGAAAAGAAGTGGAGTCTGAAGAAGTGGAGTCTGAAGATGTTGGAGCGTCTAAGATGTGGGTCTGAAGAATGGAGTCTGAAGAAGTGGGGTCTGAAGATGTGGAGTCTGAAGAGTGGAGTCTGAAGATGGTCTGAAGAAGTGATCTGAAGAAGTGAGTCTGAAGAGTGGAGTCTGAAGACTGGAGGAAACCTACTTTTCCATGGTGTTTCATCTGCCACTGAAACAAAGCAAAAGATCTGACTTCTAGAGGCAACTAACGCTTATTTAAATACGTTATCAGCCAAATACAGGAAGAAATGTGTGTTTTTATCCATTTATCTACCTTCTAGATGGAGAATATTCACAAATGTTGCGTATCATTGAAGACAATCAGAAATAGATTTAGATTTTTGGACATTTGCTTGAATAATGCCACTGTCTTTGTCGTCAAAAGGTTTTCCGTCTGCGTTTCGGAGCTTTACAGTCCAGATTCTACGATTACAGTGATCAAAATACAACTACGGACTCTTGAAGAAAGTGTGGTGACGTTCTCCTTGTTGGTGGCTACTGACATGTCATGCACAGAAATAAATTACAAAAACATTCAACACGAGTGCCCTGCATACAAAACGTGGCACGGGCCCTGAAGTGGCCCTGGGATGTGAAGACTGCGTCCAGCATTGAGTTGAAACAGAAATAAAATCATGAAATCTCAACAGAAAAACAACAAGAAGAAGAAGAACATTCAAAAAGAAGCCATTCACAAATGTACACGAGCTCCGCCTCAGCGTTTACAGGCCCCGCCTCAGAAGCGCCACCTCCTGGACAGCGTAGGTGTGGCAGAGTAGTTTACAAAGCCTCTGTTTTTAGCCAAAGTCCAGATGGACTTTTGAATATCTGGAGCAGCTGAGACAGATGAGCCCGGCCAAACATGGGGCGGATTTGGATCATCCCCCAAATACCCAAATATCCCCCCAGATCCCCCCAAATATCCCCCCGTGATATGAGCGGAAGTCAGTTACGTCACTGCAAAGCACTGTCAAAGTGACAGCCCTGACACCTGGTTTAGTCCTGGTTTAGTCCTGGTTTAGTCCTGGTTTAGTCCTGGTTAAGCCCTGGTTAAGCCCTGGTTTAGTCCTGGTTTAGTCCTGGTTTAGTCCAGGTTAAGCCCAGGTTAAGCCCAGGTTTAGTCCTGGTTTAGTCCTGGTTTAGTCCTGGTTTAGCCCAGGTTAAGCCCAGGTTAAGCCCTGGTTTAGTCCTGGTTTAGCCCATAACTATAAGCTTCATCAGCGGAACAGTAAGTTAAATAAACAGTAAGTCAAGTACAGAGTAAGTAAAGTACTTCTGAACGGAGAGCACTGTTTTTCCTCTGTGGGACGAGGCGGGCACAAGGGGGAGAGGTGGGTCCGTTTACAGTGGTTACTATGGGAACAGACCCACCTCTGTAATACAGTACAACAATCAGCACAGTGTCGTCATCACAGCAGAATGATCGTAGTGACAAAAATGTAAAGTTTCACAGTGAAGACCACCACAGTGTGAGGGAAGCCCTTCTGCTCCTGGTTTTGGTTCAGCGGTTTAAAGGGCCTGAACCACGAGTCAGGACCACGTTCTGCACTTCTGAACCTGCGGCTGCTGCTGGAACGGGACCTACTCAGGGGGCTCTCTGATATTAAGAGAGGGGTCTCCGTGTGTCGGTATGTGAGGCACAAGGTAAACCTCACAGTCGCCACCTGCTGGACGGACTTCAGTGTCAGACAGTGGTCTTCCTGCGCCTGATTGGATGAAAGCAGTTTTGTGTAAAATGCTCTGGTTTTAGAGTCTGCATTTTACTGTAAAGAGTATTTATCTGCACTCGAAAAAGCAGGTCCAGGCCCTTTAAATCTTCATAAAACATGATTTTAAAATGATTATTCTTAATCAAATAAATATTTATTTTCAGATGAGGAGCATAAAAGAAGTGTTTAAATGCATCTTTAACGCGTCATAATTTAACATTTTCCCTTCTACTTTAGTCAAACTCACAATAATAATAATAATTTAAACGTTTGACATTCTGCTTTTAACATACTTTTGAAACCAGTCTTTTGTGTTTTAGAACGTTATAAAAATGGCATACGCATCTGTTTTTCCCAGCAGGGGGCGCGTGGACTGGGACGTTTGTGAGCCATTCAAAAGTCTCCACAGAACATTTCAAACCAGACCCAACGGGACGTGACACGCCCGCACGCGCCGCACTTGTGCTGCTAAATAATCCTGTTTAAGGCATTTGGGTGAGAATAATCAGTCAGTAAATAACCACCATCCGCGTCGTTCCCCTCCATCAGCGTGGACCACCCCCTCCATCACAGACGTTCTCTCGCTCCTCCGTCCCGACTTTAATGCGCTCGTTTGTCCTGAATTGTCCCAGTTTCTCGGTGCTGTTGCCCCCTACCCCTCCCCCCCTCTCTCTCTCTCTCTGTCCTTTTTCCGGTCTGAGTCTCGGAGTTCCGTGGCAGAACACAAACCCCTGGCGTCTTGCGAGGAGGCCGAAGCGTTTTCCGGTCCTGTGAGGCGGCGCCAACGTACCACTGCCAACCTGGAACGAGCGACACGCCAGTTTACGCGGGCAAGGAAGTCCCGACAGTCCAGAAAAGCTCGCGTTATCTATCACACAACACGTTTAAGGGGTCTAGGGATGCAAAGAACCATTATTTTAGTAGTTTTGCACATTGAGACTTTTAAAATAAATGATCAACTAAACAAGTTGAAAATTGGCGGCTGAAAGCTTCTAGATAAAGAATGTAACAACAATCTTTTCAATTGCCTCATGAACACTTATAACACCTTAATAAACACCTTAATAACGCCTAATAACACTGTAACTAATAACTGTTTAATAATTATGTAACTAAGCTTGACCTAAACCTCCTATTCCACTGTTTGATTATTATAGTTATTATATATTGTATTTAAATTATTTTAATTCAATTTATTTTGCGTGCCCTTATTTTATTTTTAGCACCATCTATACTGACTATTTATATTATGATTACTATTATATTATAATTATTATTATATTATCATTATTTGTATTAATATTTTCATCATCATCATCTTATTATTGTTATTATTATTATAATTATTATTTTTATATATATTATCTTTATTTCATTATCATCCTTATTATTATTATTATTATTATTATTCATTTTTATTTTATTTATTATTATTATTAGAATTTGTTTATATTATTATTATTATTATCATTTTTATTATATTATTATTATTAGAAATTTGTATATATTATCATCATCATCATTATTATTATTTAATTATTATTATTTATTATTTTTTTAATATTATATAATTTTAATTATTATTTATACATTTTAGAATAATAAATAATATATTATTATTATTATTATTATTATTATTATAATTATTTGTATTATTATTATCTTATTATTATTATTATTATATTATTATTATATAATAATAATTAATTATTATCATTATTATTATTATGTATTATATTATTATTATTATTATTAGATTATTATTATCATTATTATTATTATTATTATTATTATTATAATTATATAGAATTAATATTATTATTTTATTATAATTATTATTATTATCATATTATTTTACTATTAACATTGTGTGCATCTTACGCCTTTCCAGTTTCTGATTCTGATGATTTAGAGTGTTTACTCCAGAGAACTATTCCAATGATCAAACAAAATCTGATTGATCATATTGAATATTTGATTTTGATTGATTGATTGATTGATTTCAACAGCCGCCAAGTGACAAAAATGAAACTCAACATATTTCAGACGATTTCTCACCTGAAGTTGAAGCATCTCAAGACAGGATGTGGACGAAGAGAATGGCCAGGCCGATGTTCAGGAGGATCACCATGGAGATCAGGATGGTGTTGGGGCTCTGACAAACACAGGAGACACTCAGGTTAGACTCGGACCTGCAGAAGGAGGTGGAGCTTGTGCCACAGACCCCGCCTCCTTTTCCAGAGCGAGGAAGTGTCTCCATCCAGCAGAGGGCAGCAGACACTCGAGTTTAGCCCCAGAGTGAGCGCAATTTAGACTTTTAAAACGGCACCGCTTTTATAAAAGAAAGGGAAACAAACTGGCAAACTTCACGTGTGAAAGAACTCCTCCAAACACCTTTAACGCACTCATGATGAAAAGCAAGCCGTGCGTTAGCGCCACCAACTGGCTTCTTCCGAAAAACACCTTACATGTCAAAAGGATGAGTTTGAGGATCTGCATGAACACAGAAACAGACCCTTTAGAAAGATTCATTTCAAATACAGCGTTGCTACTGGCGACATTAGTGGGCGGTGCTTTCACGGCAAAGGGGCGTGTCTGTTCCGTCTGAGCGAGGTGAGAGTGTGGTTCTAGGTTCCTCTGAGCGCTCTGATGAAGGAACCTCCGCTCAGACCTCACAGAGCGTTTGGTGGAAGTGTGGACGAAGTACAAATACAAGTACAAATACAAGTACAAGTACAAGTACAAGTACAAGTACAAATACAAGTACAAATATAAAACCTCTTTTCAAATCATAAACAAGAACAACTGCTTTCACTCCGTCGCAGACACGCTGATGTCGAGTTGCGTCCGGATCAGAGCGTGGACTTTGTGAATGGTTCTCATCGTCGTCTGGGTGTGAATCGGGGTCTGTCCCTGGGGCCGTGAGGGAACCTTCTGGACGTGGAGAGCGACACCTGCCCTCAGTCCGTGGAAGGAGAAGGTTTATTATGTTCTTGGATATTATTCTGTTTTTGTCTCCGTCCTAATTATGCATGTATATTTGGTTTACCCACAGGGGGCAGCACACACTCTTACACACACTTAATGTTAAAAACAAAGAAATAACATGAACGGAGGAGAATTCTACAACATTAAACTCTTCATCACCTGCGAGAACCTTGACAAAGCTCTTCAGTGCTAAACCTCCTGACACTCACCTCCACATCCAGAGCGTCCGCCGGCTCCTCTTTACTCTGACTCGCTCCTGTGGCTCTCAGTCTGGTTTCAACTTTAGGTTCAGGCTTGGCCGCCGGTCTGGCCACAGCGGCTTTGACCTCCACAGGTTTGACCTCCACAGGTTTGACCTCCACAGGTTTGACCTCCACAGGTTTGGGCTCGGGCGTTTTGGGCGCCGACGTTTTGGCCTCTAGTCGGGTTCTGGGGGCGGGACTCGGCTGCCTCTTGGGCGCTGACCTCGACTCCGCTCTGCTCGACGGTCTGCTCGCCTCCTTGGATTCGACTTTGGACACAGACGGCGCCCTCTCCTGGACCGAAGGGGCTCTCTCGGGCTTGGGCTCCACCACTTTCGGCGGCTCCGGAGTCACGGCTTTGGCGGAGGTTTTGGATGTGAGGCGCGGCGCTGGTTCCTCTGCGTCTGATTGTGGAGAAATGAGCAGTAAATGTGACTGAGTGAATGTGACTGAGTGAATGTAACTGAGTGAATGAAACTCAGTAAATGTGACTGAGTGAATGTGATGAGTGAATGTGATAGGTAATGTGACTGATGAATGTGATTGAGTAAATGTGACTGAGTGAATGTGACTGAGTAATGTGACTGAGTTAATGTGACTGAGTTAATGTGACTGTTAATGTACTGAGTGATGAAACTGAGTAATGTGAATGTTGAGTAAATGTGACTGAGTTGAATGTACTGAGTGAATGTGACTGAGTTAATGTAATTGAGTGAATGTGATTGAGTAAATGTGATTGAGTAATGTGACTGAGTGAATGTGACTGAGTGAATGTGATAAATTGATGAGTATGTGCTGTAGTTAATGTGACTGAGGATAGTGGATGAGTTATGTACTGAGTGTGCTGAGTTAATGTATTGAGTATAATGTGACTCGAGTGAATGTAACTGAGTGAATGAAACTGAGTAAATGTGATTGAGTAATGTGTTGAGTAATGTAACTGAGTGAATGTGACTGAGTTTAATGTATTGTGATGAATGTGATTGAGTGAATGTGAACTGATTGAATGCGTGAGATGAGCTGAATGTGAGTGAGTTAAATGTACATGAGTTAATGTGACTGAGTGAATGTGAACTGAGTAATGTACTGAGTGAATGAAACTGGTATGTATTGAGTAAATGTGATGAGTTAATGTAACTGAGTAAATGTGATGAGTATGTAATTGAGTAGAATGCTGAGTTAATGTGAATGAGTAAATGTACTGAGTGAAATGTGACTGAGATGATGTTACTGAGTGAATGTTGAGTTAAAGTGTTGATTAGTATGTAGATGAAGTGAAGAGTGAATGATGAGTAATGTGCTGAGTTAATTGATTGAGTGAATGAACTGAGTAATGAGTGATGAAAGAGTATGTATTGAGTATGTGACTGAGTTATGTATGAGTAATGAAATGAAGTTAATGTATATTGAGTAAATGTGATTGAGTGAATATGATGAGTGAATGTGACTGATGAATGTGACTGATATAAATGTGACTGGAGTTAATGTAACTGAGTGAATGTGACTGAGTTAATGTAACTGAGTGAATGAAAATGAGTTATGTAATTGAGTAAGTATGGACTGAGTTAATGTACTGAGTGAATGAAACTGAGTTTAATGTAATTGAGTAAGTGACTGAGTTAATGTAAGAGTGAATTGTGACTGAGTTATGTAGTTTTTGAGTAAATGTGAATTGAGTGAATAAGTGACTGAGTGAATGTGACTGAGTAATGTGATTGGTAAATTAATTTGAAGTAAATGTGACTGAGTTAATGTAACTGAGTGAATGTGACGAGTTAATGTATTGAGTAATTATGATTGAGTGATGATGATTGAGTAATGTGCTGGAATGTATGGTAATGTGAGTAGAATGTGACTGATATGTACGAGTGAATGTGTGAGTTAATGTAATTGAGTAAATTGTGACTGATGTTAGTGTAAGTGAGTGAATGTGAATTGAGTAAATGTGATTGAGTAAAGTGACTGAGTAAATGTGGATGAGTATGATGTGACTGATTAATGTAACTGAGTGAATGTGACTGAGTTATTGTAATTGAGTAATGTGAGATGAGTGAATGTAACTGAGTGATATGTGAGAGTGAATGTAACTGAGTTGAAGTGATGCTTGAGTAAGTGATGAATTGAGTAAATGTGATGAGTTAATGTTGATTATGTGAATAAGAATGAGTAAATGTAACAGTGTAAACTGTTCTGAGTAAATGTAACTGAGGATAATAGTAATGTAAGATTATGTACTGGTGACTGAGTAAAATGTGAATGTGAGTAAATTGTGACGTAATTGTAACTTCGAGTAAATGTGATTATGGTAAATATGACTGAGTTGTGTAATGCGTAATGTAACTGAGTAAACTGTGATTGTAAACTGATGATGACGTATTTATGTAACTGACTAGTCAATGTAAGTAAGTAATTGTCAATGAGTAAATGTGATTATGTAATACATAGTGAAATCAGAGTAAATCAGTGTGTGGGATGAAAACAATTTCTCCAGCTGTAATGCTAGAAAAGCTGAATCATCGTCTTGGCCACAGAAACAAAGAGAAGGTGTTTTAAAGTGCTCCGTCCAGAGTCTCGCTCTAAAACTACACATCAGTTGAGAAATCTGGGGGATATAATGGGACTCAGATTGAATTTTAATCAGCCACGTCAGATCACATCTAGCTCAATCAGCACGTCTGTAACATTAAAGAATACATTCCCAATTTCTATAACATGCAAAGTCTAAGGTTCTAGTACTTACCGACCTGAGTAGATGCTTATCTCCACTCACGGGTTTGTCCTTAGTACGATTTAGCACTACATGTTACGGCGCTGCTTCATGGCCTAGTTCATCCAACGAGCTGTAAACGCTGCGTGAGAAGTCATCCAGATAAGTCGCTGCTTCGGTGCTGACTGACCAGGAGTACGTACTAGCTTATCTCCACTCGTTGCTCAGGTCTCCTTGGGCACTGCCGCCTTACGTGGTCAGAGAACTTATGACTTTCAAAGCAGCGTGCTTGGTATCATAGTCTCTGGCCTGGGCACCAAGTACATCTCGTGACATGTTAGTAGACTCAGATGATACTAATTCGGATTCTCTGAGGATCCATCAGGGAATCGTGCCTCGCTGCTGGTGCAGAGATTCAGGACTAAACATGGGATTGTGCGTTTCAGTTTGGTATTGCAGCTAAATCTGGAAAGTTTCCATGAGGATGTGAGACAGGTTCTACTCGGCAATGTTTCAAATCTAAAACTAAAAACTGGTTTTGTTGGCTGTGCATTGCCTGAAATGCTTTTATGTTGCACTCTTTCTCTTTTATGTTCTTGAACTAGATTGTGATTTCTGCCAGTCTTTGTGATTTTAATGCATTTTTTCCTGTTGTTGGTGAAGCACTTTGAATTGCTTAGTGTACGAATTGTGCTCTACAAATAACTTGCTTTGCCTGTTGTCTAGAATTAACTGTGTAAAGCTGTAGATTTATGTAATATGATTCGAACTACAACTCGTGGAAATCAGGCCTGTTTCTGCTCGAAGGAGAGCAGTTAATCGTGTCGATCGTAGCTTTTTTCTTTCGGTTTTGATTTGAAGAGGTTTTAATTTCCAGATATTGCTCATTTTTTGCTACTGTTGGCGGCTTGGGGCACGAGGCGGTTCGAGTGGCGAGGTTGAGGTCCAGGTTCAGGGCAGGTTCAGTGCGCAGGTTTCAGAGCGCAGAGGTTGGGGGTCGGTACGCAGGCGGGTGGGGCGAACTGCTTGATCTCTGCTGCTGTTGGACTTTGCGCTGCTCTGCCTGTCGAGGTATCAGGGTTGAGGAGCTGTGTCCCGAGCGATTGGCGAATTGCGGGGCTTGGCGACTAGGCGTGGTTTTCGCGGTCGACAGGACTCGAGCAGTTGCAGGTGGTAAGTTCGTCCTGTGGGATCGGGGCTCTCCGGAGGCGTGTGGTAAAGGCTTCTTACTTCGAGTCCAGCGAGCGGCTCGTGTTTGGCCGTCGTGCGGATCTCGACTGCCTTCCTTAGAGTTGCCTCCTGCACGGGCGCTGCTATTGTTCAGCGTCTTCTGGAGGGCCCTGGGGAGGAGATCAGCGGGGGAAACGGGATCACAGCTTCAGAATCACAAATACTAGTTGTGTTTATTAGAACATTGTGGGATGTTAATCCCTTGATCTTCTAAGTCGCTGGTGGGCGTGGTGTCGGTTTGGGCTGTCGCCGACGAAGAGAGATAGCAAAGTTCACTCAAACTCGCATATCACTCTACAATCAACATTGGCGAAGTAAAAGATGGGAGGGAAATACAATTAGAATCGAGCTCCTTGTTTTGCATCGACCCTCTAACCGGCCGCACATCACTGTGATTATTGATATATTTAAGAATCTCATAGTGTAAACATGAATGTCCTACATGTCTAAAGCCCGCTTTTTCAATATAAAGACATTAAATGATATTGAGTCTGTTGGTCTTGTGGTCGTGTGGGTTCGTGTGGTTCAGTGTGGCGTGTGGTGTAGTGTAGTGTGGTGTGGTAGTGATGTGATCAGTGTGTTGTCAGTGTGGGGTCAGTGTGGGTATTAGTTGTGGTCATGTGGGTCAGTGTGGGTTGATGTGAGTTAGTGAGTCAGAGTGGGTCAGCGTGGGTCTGTGGATCAGGTGTGTACAGTGTGGGTAAGTGTGGGTCAGTGTGGGTCAGTGTGGGTCGGATGGGTATGTGGATAGTGGGTTATAGTGGGTCGTGGGTCATGTGGTGTCTGTGTGGGTTCTATGTGGGTCAGTGTGGGTCAGTGTGGGTTGTGGTTATGTGGGTCTATGTGGGTCAGTGGGTCAGTGTGGGTCTTTGTGGTCAGTGTGTGGTCTATGTGGGTCTTGTGGGTCTCATGTGGGTTATGTGGGTCTATGTGGGTCTATGGGGTCTAATGGGTCTATGTGGGTTGTGGTCGGTAAAGATCATGTCTGTGGATATACATAATGAAACATCTCCTGAAGCAATAAGAAGCTATATTTAGATTTCCAAATGCAGACGCCGCAGTTGAGCTCTCACACCATCTCAAGTCCTCACAATCAATTTCTCGAAGCAAACAATAATTTTAATTTCAATATATTGCCCAGCTCTTGTAACAGGGGATTTCATCATTGGACGTTTGTTTTTTGTCGTGTAGCTGCTGTGTCAAGTATTTTCATTGTGGATCTATAAACCAGTCCAGTCAGGTTTACGCATTGATTCGATGTGTTGTTTACCGGCTGTAGAAGAGGCGAGAGCTTTTGGCCAGGGCTCGAGCAGATGGCCTCGCCGTGGAGGCAGAGCCTGGTCCGTCGCGTCGACTTTCCTTCGATGAGTCGTTCTGCGCAGAAACAGATAAAAACACACGCATTGGAACAAATCGCTCATGCAAAACGACAAGAGTTTTCAGGAATCTGATACTTCTGTGCTACTTTGCAAACTATATGTACTTCCGCATTTGCATCTCATGGGCTGCACAGCAGATAGCGCTTTAAGGATATATTTTTCAAGGACTAAATCAATAATAATCATATCAAAGATGGCAGTGAAGTTATTAACGGCATGACCGCTGTTTGAGAATTGTGATTTGGTCGGTTTAACAAAGGCATATGGTGTAAAAAAATGGATGAGAGTTTGTTCATGAAAATAAAATAATGTATTGTAGATTGATTTAAGTGAAAAAATGTTAAAATGATAGCGAAAGATGAAGATAAAAGAGTAAAGTAAATGATATATAAGGAAGATAGAAGGGTAAAGATGAAAAATATTAAAGATAATAGAAGAATAAAACTGGTATTTGTCTATAGGGCTCGTCTGTCGGTGCCGTCGAGACTGACCCTTTTCTTAGCACCTGTTAATTTAAGTAACCGCGACGGTATTCTTACCCTCAGGAGTTGTGACACTGCAATTAGGTTGCTAGCTTACAGCACTTGGAGTCGACTACTGGACATAGGTTGAGGGAGATCGAGATTTTTGTCAGGTATTGATGCTTTTCGGCACGTTACAGATTTAGCGTCGATCTAGGATGAGGAGCACAGTGCGCCTCGGAGAATGATTCAGTTGGCATCACGACGTATCAGGCGTCTGCGTTTCATGGTTGCAGCTTGGCTGGGTGCTGAGTGGAACGTGGATGGGTATTAGATGCGTGCTATTTGACAATTCTACGCTGTACTTCTGTAGATATTTGGCGGCGAATACATTTTTATTGGAAATTGGATTACCTGGGTAGGTTTTGGTACTGCTTTATGTCTTTCTTGTTTCTTCCGTACCAGTGCTCGTTCACTTTGCTTGTCCACTGAGGCCACACGGGGCTCCTGGCAGCTTTTTCCGGCTGCACGGGTTGTGGGCCGTGCGACCGCGCGAGCACTTACTTCCGGATGTGTCGTCTTGTCGGCTGCTCGCACTCCGTATCTCAACCGGTGCGGGCTCCCCTGGCGGACTCTGCCGGCGCCGCGCGGAGTGCTCCCCCCCGTCCCACCCCACCATTCGACAGAGGGTTCTCTGGGCACCTGTCTCGTGCTCTCAAGCCTCTGCCACGCCCGGCGGGCGACACGTCTGTGTGACAAGCTGTGTCCGGCCTGGGACGTCTGTATCAGCCAGGCTCAGAAATGGCTGAGTCTCAGCAAGTTTAACGACATTTTTAGTAAAAGTCTCTATGTCATAGTCTCCAGTGTTAAAGTTTCAAGCCAAGTTCAGAAAAAGTTCAAGCCAAGTTTTTCAGACGTTCGAAAGTTAAAAGTTTCAGAAAGTTTCAGAAAGTTTCAGAAAGTCAGAAAGTTTTAGAAAGTCTCAATGTCTCAAAAATTTCAGAAAAAAAAGTCTCAGAAAGTCTCAAAAAGTCTCAGAATGGCTCAGAAAGTCTCGGAAAGTCTCGGAAAGTCTCGGAATGGCTCAGGAAGTCTCGGAAAGTCTCGGAAAGTCTCGGAATGGCTCAGAATGGTTCAGAATGGCTCAGGAAGTCTCAGAATGGCTCAGGAAGTCTCAGAAAGTTTCAGAATGTTTTAGTAAGTCTCAAATGTCTCAAAGTCTCAGAAAGTCTCAGAAAGTCTCAGAAAGTCTCAGAAAGTCTCAGAATGTTTTAGAAAGTCTCAAAAAGTCTCAGAAAGTCTCAGAAAGTTTCAGAAAGTTTCAGAAAGTTTTAGAAAGTCTCAAAAAGTCTCAGAAAGTCTCAGAAAGTCTCAAAAAGTCTCAAAAAGTCTCAGAAAGTTTCAGAAAGTTTCAGAAAGTTTCAGAATGTTTTAGAAAGTCTCAAATGTCTCAAAAAGTCTCAGAAAGTCTCAGAATGGCTCAGGAAGTCTTGGAATGTCTCGGAATGTCTCGGAATGGCTCAGAATGGCTCAGAATGGCTCAGAAGGTCTCAGAAGTCTGGAATGGAGGCCAAATGAAGACAATAACCCACTGTCAATGATCAACTGACATTAGGTCGAAATAGGGATGGTTTTAAGTCTTGATAAGTATAATTTGTGTTAAAATTATGTATCTGTAGATAAAAGGAAAGACTATTTCTGTGAGGATTTGTCCCATAAAAACCTAAAAAATCAGGAGTTTGCCTTCATCAAAAATGCTTAGTGTGTGTCATAATCTCTAACAATCTAACAATCATGTAAAATACGATCGTGGATGTGTTTTCCCCGTGCCTTCTCCCGCCGCGTGTGTCGCTGCAGTGGGCGTGGCTTCTCCAGTTTCACCATCATCATCATCTGCTGCAGTGCTTAAGCTTTTCATCACTCTGCCAGATCAACAGTCTACAATCGTGAGACCACTCTTCAGGCGCCAGGTTTTGAGCCGTTTTGGGGTTCTTTTCTGCATTCTGACCTGGTCCCTCAGACCTCCGTGCCCGCCTGCCCTCAAACCTGCGCCAGCTCCAGTATTTACCGGCTCCTGTTCCTGCTCCAGCCCCTAAATCAATGACTTAATTTCTTTACCTGCTATTTGTAAACCACGCCCTGATATCGCTCACATGTGTCTGAGTGACATTCTGAGGTTACTGCCCAGTTTCTCCATCGAAATCACATTATGTCCCACATTTTCATAAAGGTCTATGAGAACGGTGGATTAAAGCGCCACCATCTGTGCGTGAGTGGGATCTATCAAATCTTATCTTAAGAACGCATCGGGAACGTGCTGAAAAGTGTGCGTAAATGTCAAAATATATCCATCCAAATAGTGTCGCGTGAACGATAATGTCGATATGTAAAAGACTTAAAACACACACAGACCTAAAACACACACACAAACTCATATTACCTGAAGCAGATATGGTGCAGGACTGAATGGGCGTGGCCGGAGACAGACTTGTGCTCTGGCTCAAGATAAATGACTCTTAATCCGGCCTAAACAGCAGCTGCCTTTGTGCGACAGGTTTAAATCAATCCCACCGCCACAATTAACACGTTAGTCATAGGCCACAAATGCACGCTCACCGACACGGCAACAGCTCTTCATCAGAGGCAGACGTGACGCGTATCGCCGTGTCCATGCGGAATCCGGCACCAATTCGGGGGGAAAAAAGTGTATGATTGAGTGATTTTTTCAGATAATTCCTGTCATTAGATTTGCGATTTGTGTTTAAGTTGTCAAAGTTCAGAACCGAAACTGAGCTCCAACTCAAACTGAAGCTGTTGCTGAACCTTTGGAGAAACGTCTGGACTCTTTGTGAGGCCGGGACTCGGTGGGTTTGGCCTCTGACCTCTGGTTTACCCGTCGGCACGTTCTTTGGTAAATGCAAGTCAGAGTCACGTTGGCGGTCTGATTGACACTTGTTCGGGCGGTTTGGACAATTCCTCGTTAAAAGCTGATTTAACTTGTAAAAAAAGTCAAAAAAGTCCAGAGAATTTTCGGGATATTTTTTTATTTGTGACTTTGGAGAAGAAATTGACCTTGATTCTTCCCATCATTCTTCTACAGCTTCATTTTTCTGTTTGGTCCTTTCATTTGATCAGATGAAGGTCCTTAAACTCGTTGACTCACACAACCTTACTCACTTAAAGGTGCACTATGTAGCTTTTCTGGTGCGTCTCCATGGAGATGCCCTGGCTTTGTCTGGAATATTAACAGAACCACATCGAACTCTACCAGGCATCCGTCCAATTAGAGGTGCTTTTGTGGTTAAAGATACCGCTGCAGGGGGGCGCCTCGCTGCAGATCTGACCCGTAACTCGGCCTTTGTGGCGTCACAGCGGTCTGGTTTTGACATTAAGAGCTGCTTTTGTGATATAACTCTAAATGTACAGGAGAAAAACACATTTTTTAATCATTAACTTCACTCCACAGGGGAAGTGCAGTGCTGCCCCCTACTGTCCGACTGACTGTATTATGTCATGAAGTTTGTAGATAAGTCACGAAACTAAAACTAAAATAAATCAAATTCAACACTGACAACAACGGGTCTAACGTTGTGCGAGAGATATTAACTCGAACTAATCGATAAGTCCGGCGATTATTCTTTCGATTAATCTATTCGAACGCAGAAGTCACGTGATGAACCAAATGTGACCAGATGAAGTCGTTTGAGGACCTGGTGGGCCCTATTATGAACTATAATGTACTCTAAACACATGATTCCGTCACTCGTCAGCCAAGCTCCTGTAGCCACAGCTGCCCCGAGGCTGAATGTCACTGACGAGCGGCAAAAACAGGCGAAAGTGAGCGAAGAAGTGGAAGTAGTCAAGAGATGCGACACTTCCAGAACAGATTGGACTTCAGGTTGATCAGAACACAAGACCTCAGACTTTCATGGAGAAAGTGCAGTTATTTAGTCTTGAAAATGACTAAATGAATAAATCACTGCGTCACCAAATCAGGATGGAGTTTGAAACGATGGTGAGAACACAAAAGAGCACGCGTAAAAGACTTTTGGGAGACGCTCAAACGGTAACGCGAGGTAAATAGCTGGAGCAGCCGATTGACACGTTTGTCGTTGTGAGAGGTTCTGGAAGTGTCAGCTGTGAGACTCAGGCAGAAGGGCAAAGGTCAAACGGAAATAAAGCGCCCACAGGTTTACGAGGACAGATTCTGTTTCGTCGTCGTTACCTCCCTCAGAGTGGTCTTGCCATTGATTCCAGCATCAAATTATAACCCTGGAACTGAGGCTCCAGCGCTCAGAATACTCCTTTAAGTGTCAATGCAGGCAAAAGTACGATCTACTGATGTCACAGTGAAGCCCCTGAAAAGCCCCTGAAGTCTGAAGGACAGATGAGATGGCCAGGACCATGGATGTTGTCACAAATGCATTACAATGATAATAATAAGGTCAGTGTTTGTTTCCTGACCCCTGCTGTCTCTTTGCTGCGACTGCGACTTACACTTATAATATGTATAATATGTTTTTATACGTTATCTCTATGAACAGAACTATAGTTATGACCGTGAAACATAAAAAGCTTCAGATTGAGTTCTGAAAGTGAGACTTTTCGAGCTTCATTCATGAAACTGACTTCTTTGTTAAAAGTGCTTAAGGCGTCGAGTGTTTGGAATACTCGCATATTTAAATTAAGTAGAATAAAGTCTTACATTTGTAATGCTCTTTACAATCTTGACAAGCTTCTCAAAGCGCTTTATAAGTCTGTCGATATTTTAGAACATGTCTCCATCGTCACGCCCACAGTGATGGGACGTTCTGACCCCAGAGCTGACCCCAGAGCTGACTCCAGAGCTGACCCCAGATCCAACCCCAGAGCTGACCCGAGACCTGACCCGAGACCTGACCCCAGAGCTGACCCCAGAGCTGACCCCAGATCTGACCCCAGAGCTGACCCCAGATCTGACCCCAGACCTGACCCCAGATCTGACCCCAGATCTGACCCCAGAGCTGACCCGAGACCTGACCGAGGACCTGACCCCAGAGCTGAACTCCAGATGACCCCAGAGCTGACCCTGAGACCTGACCCAGAGCTGACCCCAGAGCTGACCCAAGCAGAGCCTGACCCCCCAGACTGACCCCAGAGTCTGACCCCAGAGCTTGACCCCAGAGCTGACCCGAGACCGTGACCCGAGACCTGACCCCAGAGCTGAACCAGATCTGAGTTCAGAAGCTGACCCCAGACCTGACCCAGAGCTGAACCCAGACCTGACCCGAGACCTGACCCCAGAGCTGAACCCAGATCTGAGTTCAGAGCTGACCCAGACCTGACCCCAGAGCTGACCCCAGAGCTGACCCAGAGCTGACCCCAGAGCTGACCCCAGATCTGAGCCCAGAGCTGACCCAAGATCTGAGCCAGAGCTGACCCAGAGCTGACCCCAGATCTGACCCTAGATCTGACCCCAGAGCTGACCCAGACTGACCCAGAGCTGACCCAGAAGCTGACCCCAGATCTGACCCAGAGCTGAGCCCAGATCTGACCCAGAGCTGACCCCAGACCTGACCCAGAGCTGACCCCAGAGCTGACCCAGATCTGACCCAGAGCTGAGCCCAGATCTCCAGCGTTTCTCCAGCAGCGATTCATGGACGAGACCAAGACTGAACCAGGACTAAACCAGGACTAAACCAGGACTAAACCAGGACTAAACCAGGACTAAACCAGGACTAAACCAGGACTGAACCAGAGACTGAACGAGTTAATAACTTAAACTGTAAAGTTTCCCTTTTGTGGACCCAGGAACACGAGCAAACCACTGAGCCCATCCCATTAGCTTGTGCTAATAAAGAATAAAGAATACTCTGTTCCACAGCTGCCCTGGGGCTGACTGACAGAAGCAAGGCTGCCAATCTGTGCCACTGGCTCCTCCGACCTGTCACTCACCACATTCATACCAAGTGTTAAGCAGCCTAATCGTGTTCAAGGACACAAAACGACTGGTCGGGCGGTTGTTTCTTTAGTCGTTTAAGTCGATGGTGTTTTAGTCGAGCAAATGTTTTATCAGTCAAATTAACAGCTCATTTTGGACCTTTTCACGATGTATTTGGTCGACTACAGCGTTAGTGACTTCAGCACAGAAATAAAGGCTTAAGCCGACATTATGACAGATTATGACGTCATATGTCTGTGGTCTGTCTGTGGTCTGTCTGTGGTCTGTCTGTGGTCTGTCTGTGGTCTGTTTGTGGTCTGTCTTGGTCTGTCTGTGGTCTGTCTGTGGTCTGTCTGTGGTCTGTCTGTGGTCTGTTTGTGTCTGTTTGTGGTCTGTCTGTGTCTGTCTGTGGTCTGTTGTGGTCTATTTGGTGGTCTGTTTGTGGTCTGTCTGTGGTCTGTTTTGTCGTCCGTTGTCGTCCGTTCGTGGTCCGTTTGTGGTCCGTTTGTGGTCCGTTTGTGGTCCGTTTGTGGTCTGTTTTGTCGTCTGTTTGTGGTCTGTTCTGTGGTCTGTCTGTGGTCCGTTTGTGGTTGTTTGTCGTCTGTTTGTGGTCTGTCTGTGGTCTGTCTGTGTCGTGTTTGTGGTCTGTCTGTGGTCTGTCTGTGGTCTTGTGTCTTGTGGTCTGTCTTGTGGTCTGTTTGTGGTCTGTCTGTGGTCTGTCTGTGGTTTTTCCCTGTTTGTCGTCTGTTTGTCGTCCGTTTGTGGTCCGTTTGTGGTCCGTTTTGTGGTCTGTTTTGTGGTCTGTCTGTGCGTCTGTCTGTGGTCTGTCTGTGGTTCTTGTCGTGTGTCGTCTGTTTCGTTGTGGTCCGTTTGTCGTCCGTTGGTCTGTGGTCTGTTGTGTCTGTCTGTGTCTGTCTGTGGTCTGTCTGTGTCTGTCTGTGTCTCGTCTGTGGTCTGTCTGTGGTCGTTTGTGTCTGTGGTCGTGTTGTGTCTGTGGTCTGTCTGTGGTCTGTTTGTGGTCTGTTTGTGGTCTGTCTGTGGTCTGTCTGTGGTCTGTTTGTGGTCTGTTTGTGGTCTGTTTGTCGTGCTGCAGTCGTGCAGAGGCTGATGGGAGATATCACTGTCATTCAGGCATGTGGCACTGGCTCTGGAGCGTCGGCCTCAGCGTGTGAAGGAGGCTGATATGTAAGTCTGCAGATAGTTCAGAACATACAGTACCTTCTACTGACGCCTCAGTCGGGTCTGTGGTGATGTCAGTAACTTCTGCAGATAGTTCAGAACATACAGTACCTTCTACTGACGCCTCAGTCGGGTCTGTGGTGATGTCAGTAACTTCTACAGATAGTTCAGAACATACAGTACCTTCTACTGACGCCTCAGTCGGGTCTGTGGTGATGTCAGTAACTTTATGTTTAGAAGTAAGTAATTTGTGTAGCACCTTTCACGGACAGAAGTCACAAAGTGCTTCACAGAAACACAGAATATAATAAAAAACACAAAACTTACAGTGAGAAATACACATACAACAATATACAGTCAAATCAGTCCATAAAGCTACTGTCATAAAAGGCCTGACTGAATAACAAGGTTTTGAGCGGACCCTTAAAAGCAACAACAGAATCCAGAGACCGCAGGGGGAGTGGAAGATCATTCCAGAGTCCGGGGGCAACGGCCTGGAAGGTTCGGTCTCCTCCGGTCCGAGAGCGAATGCGGGGAACCAACAGCAGTTTCTGATCCGAAGACCTCCGTGAGCGAGGGGGAGCGTAAGGTTTGATCAGATCCACAAAGGAATCTGACCATGCAAGGCTCTGAACGTCAGCACTAAAGTTTTAAGACCTCAACAACCAACTCATGGACTAAACCAAAGGAAACACACACTTTACAAACTACACCTCCATTTCCAATCAGATTTAGTCGATGGAGCGCCCTCTGCTTTCAGCTGTGGGAACTGAAAATACATAAATGCGTGAATGCTGTGCTAAAGGAGCCACGCGTTTGCTCTGAACACAATGTGACCACAGAACGACTTCAGAGATGGTTTATGGACTTTACCTTTAACGCAACAATCCAGGGAAAATTCAAACGGAGTGGTTTCTGAGGCTAAGCGAAGACGGGCTTTTAAAAAACAGGATTAATGAAACAATCAGGGGACAACAAAATAACACGAGTCAAAGCTAAACGTAACATAACCTGCATTACTCGTTCCCAGCTCTCACAAACCCTTTAATAGTAGAACCACGCGACCTTTAGCACGTGAAGCGGAGTGGATTCATCATCACTTCAATCATTTAAATTAAATAAATCGCTAGATAAAGTTGAGTTGTCCTTTTACACTACGCAAAATTCCAAAGAGCAGTTATAAACCCAGAAATAGATATAAAAGTGTTGTTCTGGAGGCACTCAAAATAGTATATCCTTAATCAAACTATTAAACACAGGCTGGAAAAGAGTATAAAGGGATATTTCTGCACTTTTGTGGTTAAATGAATGGTCCGTTCACAGTTTTTTTGCTGTGCGCTCTCAGAAGCATTAAATATCTCTGTGATTTCACCACGTTTCTGTTCCAAAGTGCACCGACGGCAGAGCACGCAACCGCAAATATTTAGATAGAAAACCACTCGTAAACAGTGTATTTATCAGCAAAAAGGCAGATTACACTCACACTTCACTCCGCGTTTTACTATTTCTGCTCTTTTCAACATAAATCCTTTAAAATCTCCCAAAAAAAAATTAGTCGACGAAATAAACGTTTGATCAATGCAAGACTAATCCACCAAAGGTCTACAACGCTCACTGAGAGGTATTATTCACGGTAAACAATGACACGCTTGTAATTGAAGGAAAGCAAGATAAATACTTTCAATGCCATAACAACTCAGTGTCGGTGTCTGTAGTTGGTGGTGTCTGTAGGTGGTGTCTGAAGGTGGTGTCTGTAGTGTCTGTAGTCGGTGGTGTCTGTGTCTGTAGTAGTCGGTGGTGTCTGTAGTCGGTGGTGTCTGTAGTCTGGTGTCTGGTGGTGTCTGTAGTCGGTGGTGTCTGTAGTCTGTAGGTGGGTCTGTCGGTCTGTAGTCGTAGTGTGGTGTCTGTAGTCGGTGGTGTCTGTAGTCGGTGGTGTCGTAGTGGTGTCTGTAGTCGGTGGTGTCTGTAGGTGGTGTCTGTAGTCGGTGGTGTCTGTAGTCGGTGGTGTCTGTAGCTGGTGGGTCTGATAGCTGTGTTGTAGTCGTGGAGTCAGTAGTCGGATGGTGGTGTCTGATAGTCGGCTTGTGTCTGTAGTTGCGTGTGTTGTAGTCGGTGTAGTCGGTAGTCTAGTACGTCGTGGTGTCTGTAGTCATGATGTCTGTAGTCGGCTGGTGTCTGTGATCGGTGGTGGTCTCGGTGGTGTCTGTAGTCGGTGGGTCTGTAGTCTGGGTGTCAGTGTCGTGTGTCGGTAGGTGTGTCTGTAGCTCGTTGGTGTTAGTAGTCGGTGGTGTCTGTAGTTGGTGTCTGTAGTCGTGGTGTCGAGTAGTGGTGTCTAGTAGGTGTGTCTGTGGTGGTGTGTCGTAGTCGGTGGTGTCTGTAGGTGGTGCTGTAGTCGGTGTGTCAGTAGTCGGGTGTCTTAGTGGTCAGTAGTCGGTTGTCAGTAGTCTGTGTGTCTGATAGTCGGTGTGTTCGTAGTCCGGTGTGTCTGTGTCGTGGGTTCAGATAGTGGGTTGTTGTGTCAGTTAGTGGTCAGTAGTGTATTCCAGTAGTGATGCTGTGTCAGTGATCTGCATTAGTCGGTCGTGTCTGTAGGTGGTTACTGTCAGTCGTGGTTGTTCTGGTAGATGGTTCCGTATTGGTGTGTCAGTAGTCGTGGTGTCTGTAGTGCGTTGTCTGTGTTCAGTGTGTCAGTAGTCGGTGGTGTCTGTAGGTGGTGTCTGTAGGTGGTGTCTGTAGCAGCAGCAGAAGGGCCTCAGCAGGAGCTCTGGTTCTGAGCTGACACGTATTTATATCCGCTGAGCACCTGACACCTCTGCTGACACACAAGGAACTGAGAGAGAGGAGACCCTGAGAGAGAGGAGACCCAGAGAGAGAGGAGACCCAGCGCCGGCTTCGTCTGGCAGAGCTCACATGGACGTGAGTGACAGGTGGATCAGCCAATCAGTGACGCGCACGGTCCGTCTGTATCAAAACAAACATGGCGGCTCGAGAGGGAAACAAAAAACATCACAGGGACTGAAACTGTTCATCTGAGGAGAGAAGGTTGATTTGATTCTCAATTAACTTTGTTCTACATTATTATTATTATTATTATTATTATTATTATTACCATTATTATTATTATTATTGTTATTATTATCAATATTATTATCATTATTATTAGCAATATTATTAGCAATATTATTAGCATTATTACCATTATTATTATTATCATCAATATTATTATCATTATTATTATCAATATAATTATCATTATTATTATTATTATCATTATCATTATTATCATTAATATCATTATCATTATTATCATTATTATCATTATTATCATTATCATTATTATCATTATTATTATTATGATGATGATGCGACACAAACATCTGCATCTGATTGGACGGTTCAGTTTGTCTGGAGCCGTGACAGAAGGGGGTGACTGCGGACCCTCCTCATTAAACTTGTGCACACACTGAACATGCTTGTTACCATGGCATGGGTTCACCTCCTGGGCTTGATCGTTTGCTGAATGTCTCTCCCTTCTCTCCCTGTTTAAAAAGTATCCCTCTGGTATTTACTCAAATCCAGGTGTTTTAACGCTCCTCAGAACTTCAAAAACATATGATCGCACATTGTAACCAGAATCACCTGGAGGTGGAGCTTATTTGTTTAATGCCATACTGAGAAACATTCCAGACAAAGCAATAACATCTCCATGGAGACAAGCAGGTGGTGGAACCTCCACCAGAAAAGTGGCAGCAATTATCGATTATTTTGGTAGTCGACCAGTCAGCGATCGTTTATTGGATTCGTCGATACGTTTCTATTGATATTGAGACTTTTTAAATACATTATGGACCAAATATTTCTTTTGACATTTTGATTCAATAATGCGACTGTCGTGTTTTGTATGTGTTTTAGAGTCTGTGTTAGACCAACAATTACAAACACACAAACACACAAACAAACAAATACAAATGAATATAAATGAGTAAAAGTACAGTTCTTTGTTCTTGCAGTTCTTGTCAGTGCAAACAGCTCTTTTTAGGGCCTTTAACGACATGTATTTATTGTTTTTGTGGCCCCGGGTCCAAACTTCAGGCTCTGTTTGGCTCAGAGCGTGTGCGAGTCCAGCAGGAAACACTGAGGTTAACGAAGGGGGGCCGGGCTAATCAGCTGTTGCATTCCCCCCCACGATACAGCTGAGTGTAAATGTGTGTGTCCATTATTAGCTCCGGGCCCCTCTGTGACCAAAGGGCCCCTCTCTGCGTCATTTGCACCCGGCTTAGGACCTCCAGACGGCGGTCCCGCGGCCCGCGTCACAGCCTCTGCTCTGCCCAAAGGTCAGAGGTCAGCTCCAGGTGATGACACAGCGCTCGTAACATAAGGCAGAGGGAACGGATGAAGAATGGGAACATCTCAGCACAAAAGCACGTTCTGTTCTGCAGCCCCTGTCCTTAGACCCCCTTCTGCGAGGAAAGACCACAAAAGAGTCAAGACGGAGGGAGCGGAGGGAACGGAGGGAGCGGAGGGAGCGGAGGGAGCGGAGGGAGCGGAGGGAGCGGAGGGAACGGAGGGAGCGGAGGGAACGGAGGGAGCGGAGGGAGCGGAACCCCACCCCAAAACCAACAGCCGTCGCGTGTGGATTTTACCATCAGAAAGTTAGAAAATCAAACTAATGACAGAGTCAAACAGAGAGAAGCAAAAGACCTGACAACGACGCCCACAGGCGACCATCTACAGGTGGGAGCTTTTTAAAGCAGTAGACAATCCTGGAGGCAATATAACCACTATGAACAATACGCTAGACGGTCGAGCACTCTAACACGGGACCATTGAACCTAGGCAAGACTGAGGGAACGAGGAAGCTCGAACCAACGAACTAAACCATGGACACTAAAGCCAGGGGACTAAACGCAGGACTAAACTAGGTCTAAACCAGGTCTAAACTAGGTCTAAACCAGGTCTCAACCTACGGCTAGTAAATAGGTTTAAACCTACTGTTCTGAAAACCAGGTCACTATCATGAACCAGACATAAGCTTTTTCAATGTTAGCATCGGTTTGAGTATATATTTTCAGTCAAAGAGAAAAGGAACAAAAAAACATGATATTACATCCAGTTGCAAGTGTGTTGCCACTCTTCCATATTTTACGGAAAAACAAGATGTCTTAATGATTGATAGTCGTCACGTACAAGATCAAGAGCCCCTAGTCGCATTTGCGGAGTAGGGGACGTTATAGGAGCGAGGAGGATGGGCCGGGGGCGTGTTCAGGGTTGAGAGGCACTCGTTGTGGGTTAGGGGCCATTGGACACGTTAGGGCCTGGCGTAGGTGATTTCGGTGCCGTTTGGTGTGTGCGAAACTTGCTCCAGAACTGAGTTCCGCTTCCATGGCAGTGGGGCCATTTTGTGGAGACCATTTGTATTTTTAACCGTGTTTGTGCAGCGCCGAAGGATCCGAGCCGCGACCGTGCCAGGAACAGATGTGTCATGCTCCGCTGAGGCTTATATAATCATGAGTTAGAGTCCGGACTGTCGCAGCGCGCACAAATAAACCATCTCTGGGTTCAGGAGTAATTAATGACAATGGCTTAACGTTGGACGGAGCTTTACGACCTTCTCAACACATCAGTCCGTTATTCGATCAAACGGACTAAAACGTGGAAATCACAGAATCACAGTAACAACGGGATGTGCAGAGCTGAAGTTATTCATTTAATCACAACTAATCGATCAATACTGACCTAATGCAGTAATGAAGTGTTGTGTGGTCACAGACTCCAGAGGTTTTGTGGAAAAGTCTAATATTTACGGCCATTTTTACAACAAAACAACAAACTGATTAATCACAGGAATGAACTGATTCGTAAAATATTTGTTTGTTAAAGTGTGTTTTTTTAGATTCATGCCAATAATACACTTTGTTCACAAACATTCTCCTTCCAGAAGCCTTCAGCCATATCTCAACCTTTATGTGGTTGTAGAAGATGTTGAGAAATGAGCCCCAGTAAAGATATATAAGAAGACAAATCCATAAGAGACAAGGAGCTGAAGTGAGAGCGAGCGGATGATAAAAGCTGCAGATGCATAACTCTAAAACCCCGCACCATCTCCAGAGGATTGTTTAGGCCTGCGCCGCGTCAGGTCCAGGATCCCAGCCGTAAACACAGATTCGGGAGGCGAGAGGCGCCTGGCAAACGCAACGCAGCCTTCTAAGGACAAACGACACCGAGCGCTGTCCGCAGGACGAGCCGGGGGACTTCTACGGGGACAAAACACACGCCTGTGACCCGCCCACGAGGTCAGGACGTAACAGCACATTCATTTTTATCATAGACTTTAGAATAAAAATCATGTTAAACGCTGGTTGGAGGCTAAACGGCTTGTGGGAACTTTATGAGCCGCTAAGTTCTTCAAACATTGAGAAGAATTGTAAGTTTTCACACTGTAGGAACCTTTGTCAGTCCCTGGTACTTTTTCAGTTCAGGGGCAGGTACTTTCCAGTCATGTACAACATCATCTTTGTTGTTTCATTCATTTTCTGAATATGTTGATTCACAGTATCTTCTAAAATACAATTCTTAATTAGTAAGTAGCAACCACAGTTCTGAAAACACAACGCGTGTCCACGTGTCCGGAGCCCGCGTGTCCGCGTGTCCACGTGTCCGGAGCCCGCGTGTCCGGAGCCCGCGTGTCCGGAGCCCCGGAGCCCGCGTGTCCGGATCCACGGTCCGAGCCCGCGGTCCACGTTCCGGAGCCCGCGTATGTCCGTAGCCCGGTGTCCGGAGCCCGCGTGGAGCCCGCGTGTCCGGAGCCCGCGTGTCCGGAGCCCGCGTGTCCGGAGCCCGCGTGTCCACGTGTCCGGAGCCCGCGTCCACGTGTCCGGAGCCCGTGTCCACGTGTCCGGAGCCCGCGTGTCCACGTGTCCGGAGCCCCGGTCCACGTGTCCGGCCCGCGTGTCCACGTGTCCGGAGCCCGCGTGTCCGGAGCCCGCGTGCAGCTAATAATTCAGTATTTATTTGTTGTCAACCAGGTAGAGCCGAAAGCCGCGCTCTGATTGGCCGACTTTACCGCCTGGAAATGAGTGCATGTGAATATTAACAATGCGCCAAAGCGTTTGAGACGGATTGAAATACCTGCATAATGACCGTGCGGGGGTTTGAGCCAATGGGCCGAGCTCAGTGGTCAGCTCAGCCTTTAGCACCGAGATATGTGACCGCTCCGACCAATCAGAGCGAGAGTTGCCGAAGCTAAAGATGAAAGAGCTGTTTTTGTGCTCACAACATTCTAGACGCCTAAAGTCACTTCAGAATCCTCTAAACTCGCGTCTAACTGTCCGATTGCAGATGTTTTGACCCGGTCTATGGCTCATACATCTCTCATTACTGGGCCTACTCACATGAAACAAAAACTGGCACAAAGTTCAGCGTCTTCTCTGTCGGCACAAATCAACAAAAGGGCCATTTTTCACCTCCAAAGACGTGATCGTTGTCGGTGGAAAGGACTTCGGCCCAACTTTGTGGACAATGACGAACTTCAAAGCTTCTCGATTCACACTTTGGATCTTTCGTTCAAAAACAGAATCTGGAACGTGACCCCAACCAACGAACCCGACCTGTGTGAAAGCTGTGGGTCATCAGACATATCTGAACCGATCCGCGGCACTGACCTGGACGCTGCGATCTCGGCCTTCAGCTTCCCGATGGCGGCGGCCCGCTGCGCCCCCTCCACCGCGCGCTCCACCTTGTGCTTGATCTTGGGTCCCTTGAGCTGGATCATCCTCTTCTTCACCGCCTTCACCAGCATGTTGTTCACGTACTTGCCCTCCTCCTTGCCCCCCTCGGCGAACGTGGTGCAGCCGTAGCCGTGCCGCTGGTTGTTGAGCCACTCGCCCTCGTACTTGAGGCCGCTGGAGCGCTCGCTGATGCCGTAGCCCGCGCGCTTGTCGTTCTTCCACTCGCCCATGTAGACCTCGGTGGTGGTGGCGTCGATGTCGGCCTCCACCGGCGGGAAGTCGTCGGCGCCGGCCAGGCTCTCGTCTCCAAGGCTGAGGGCAGAGGAGGACGGTTATGGGATTTATGTCTGCGCACACACGAACACCACAGTGTTGCCCCGGTGTTGCCCCGGTGTTGCCTGGTGTTGCACTGGTGTTGCACTGGTGTTGCACTGGTGTTGCCGGTGTTGCCCCGGTGTTGTGTTGCCCCGGTGTTGCACTGGTGTTGCACTGGTGTTGCCCTGGTGTTGCCTGGTGTTTGCCCTGGTGTTGCACTGGTGTTGCCCTGTGCCCTGTGTTGCCTGTGTTGCACTGGTGTTGCCCTGGTGTTGCACCTGGTGTCACTGTGCGTTGCCCTGGTGTTGCCCTGGTGTGCACTGGTGTTGCCCTGGTGTTGCACTGGTGTTGCCCTGGTGTTGGTGTTGCCCTTGGTTGTTGCCCTGGTGTTGCCCTGTGTTGCACTGTGTTGCCCTGTGTTGCACTGTGTTGCCCTTGGTGTTGCACTGGTGTTGCCGCTGGTGTTGCCCTGGTGTTGCACTGGTTTGCCCTGGTGTTGCCCTTGTTGCCCTGTGTTGCCTGGTGTTGCACTGGTGCCCCTTGTTTGCCCTGTGTTGCACTGGTGTTGCCCTGGTGTTGCCCTGGTGTTGCCCTGGTGTTGCCCCTGGTGTTTGCCCTGGTGTTGCCTGGGTTTGCACTGGTGTTGCCCTGGTGTTGCACTGGTGTTGCCCTGGTGTTGCACTGGCACTGTTGCCCTGGTGCCTGGTGTTTCCACCTGGTTTTGCCCCGGTGTTGCCCCGGTGTTTTGCCCCGTTTGCCCCGTGTTGCCCCGGGCCAGTAGTCGGCCCCTGTGGTAGTCGGCCCATAGCCCTGTAGTCGGCCCAGTAGTCGGCCCAGTAGCGGCCCAAGTAGTTTGTTTTCGTGGTGATGGTGGAGTTGGTGTCGCTGTGAGCTCAGGCCGACTCGCGTCCGGTAGGGAAAGACAGTTTACTTTCTGACTCGACAGCGACGTGTTGGACTCGGCCTTCTTTCAGCTTTCCCAAAGAGAACTCCTGAGGAACGAGACCAACACGACAGAATAATTTATATAACGTGAATGAAACTTAATCTTTAATTCACTTTAATTCACACGTTCATGTGTCCAGTTGTGGCGCTGCTGCAGTTGCGTGTGGAGCTGGTGGGAAGTGCACAAACAGCAGACGTGCGGCCCCAGAAGAGCGTGGACACTGAGACCCTTCACTTTGACTTTCATCGAAAAACATGACAAACGTACACAGCGAAGGCGAGACACGTGTGTAGCGTCC
Organism: Chaenogobius annularis; assembly: GCA_015082035.1. NCBI lineage: Eukaryota > Metazoa > Chordata > Actinopteri > Gobiiformes > Gobiidae > Chaenogobius > Chaenogobius annularis. Next base: position 8,817 of record BJKM01001292.1, on the reverse strand, counting down.
TGACTAGACCTAGACTTCGACTTAGACCGCATTCCAATACATGACAAGGCCCTGGCAAGAGTGTATTATAGTGAATATAGATATTACTCCATCGTTACCCGGTTTAGCCCTTTTAGCCCTGGTTTAGCCCTGGTTTAGCTGGTTTAGCCTGTTTAGCCCTGTTTAGCTCTGGGCCCTAATGTAGCTCTAATGTAGCTAGCCCCGGTGTATGTAGCCGCCGTTGTCTAGCCCCGTTCCGTTAGCCCCTGTGTGGCCCCAGGTGTTAGCCCGGTGTATTAGCCCCGATGTACCCCGTTGATAGCCCCAGTGTGCCCCGGTGAGCGCTATTGTCAGGTTCCGTTCTACCTCTGGAACAGGCTCTCTTCCTTGTCTTCGCTTCTCTGCTTCACTGGTCATCTCAGCGGCGAAGCCCCCGACTGCCTGGGCTAGGTGTTCGTTGTGGCGGACTCAGGGCGCTTAATGGCGTGTTTTCTCCCCAGCGTGCTAGGTGCGTTTAAGTGCACTCTGCTACAGACGGGCCGTGTCTCGAGCGCAGAGAGTGAGCGAGGTGGAGCTAGCGGAAGCAAGACACCGTCCGCCAGTAGGGACGCTCGACCCAAACACACGCCAAACCGGGTCCAATTTGGCCCCGTGAACTGCCTGAATCCACAGAGCACAATTTAAGGTCAGTGACGTGAGCCACAGGGCAGTCCCGGGTTAGTCAGTACAATTCCTCAACAAAATATTACTGAATGTCTTCTTCCCTTAGGTCCAACATTCCACACTGCACTTCCTTGTCCAAAAAATAATAATTAATTTCACACCAAGTTATGAAGATAATAAATAGAATCAAGAGAAAATAACATACCATTTAAATTGTATAATAACAAATAATGATGAATAATTATAATAATAATAAAATATAAAATTCTAAAACATATGATATATATTAATAATAATATAATAGAATAATATAAAATATAATATTAATATAATAATAATAATAGCATATGATAAGCTGAATATAATAACAGTGATTTCAGTTTGGTCAGATAAACTGTCCAAGTTCCACCAAATCTAACCCGGATTATTTCAGGGCTAAAGTTGGGCCAAGTCTGGTCTAAAATGAGACTAAACCTGGTTTAAATTCAACTAAATAATGGATGAGGTCAATCCAAACAAGGGTTAAACAAAAGCAGCAGAAAAAACAATACATTTGTCTCTAAATAGAGAAGAAAAACTGAAACTGCAGCGTTTAAATCAAACAGGGCGGGCGATCGGGTCACATGACACTTTTCTTTTGATCATGTGCTACTTTTCTAAGCCACAGTAAACAAACTGCACCATAAACGAGTTTGATTAGGTTTGTGTCATCTAACCCTGACTCTTCATCCGCAAAAATAACTCATTATGCAGAATCAGCTCAGAGAGTCGTTACCGTGGAGACTTTCCTTTTGTGTCTCAATGAAGTGATTTACAAACATCGTTTTCTTGATCCCGTCGTGTGAAAAGCTGCTGACCTTAGCAGTCGAACTGAGACTTTTGAAACACTTTTCACCAAATAAAGGTTGAACTGTTGCGACTGAAAGCTTCTTTACAAAGAACAATCATAAAATAAAGTGTTTGTTGAAAATATTAAATGTTCATTCTTTTTTGACATTTTCATGAAATAATGTCACTGCTCGTAATAAAACGCTCTTTTCGCACGTGTTGGAGTCCGTTTAGTCAGAGTCATACAAATACCACTTTTTTGTCCCGTTCATTACTTATTGATGAAGTGAATTAGCAAACGACATCTGCTCCTGTTGCACCATGGCAACGCTGGTGCCTGAGTCAAAGGAGTCAGGACTGAACATGGACCGGCCTGAACTTCACTGGACCGGCCTCCTGCTGGTGCCAGAGGTCAACCTGAGGATAAAAATTCTGAAATTGCCCGAAACGCTCGTGTCTTCATGCTCTGACGAGTCCAACTGGTTTTTCCAGTGTGTAGTGGAACAGTGGACCGACCTTTCTCTGTTCTGGTGCCTTAACCGAGATTTCCAGAGAGTGCGGAGAGAGGCATGGGACCGAATCTTTTACCACCTCTGCTTGCTGTGTGCCTTCCTAGGAGTCCAAGGTACGAATACACATGAAGACCGTCACTAGCTGAGCCGGCGCAGAGTCAAGCGACCCTAAACATGGACCGCCCGCGGCCTCCCCTGCCCTATGTTTCCTGGGACGTCCAGGACAGAAACATTGGGACCAGGCCTCCGTGCTGTTGCCAGAGATCAGGACTACGAAACACGACCGGCCTCCTGCTAGGCCTGCCAGCAGTCAAGGACTAAACACGGGTGAGCCGGCCCCTCCTTTTAAGCTCGTGCCAGAGCCCTCAGGCGATCTACCATATAACATGGACCACGGCCTTCCTGCTGGATGCCAGATTGTCAAGGAAACCCTAAAACAGCGATCCCCGTCCTCCTGCTTCGGTGTCCAGAGCTTCAGACTAAACATCGGGCCATTGGCCTCTGCATGGTGTTGCTAGAGTCAACGACTAAATTACTAGTGCAAGGCCGTGCCCTCCTCGCTGTGGTTGCCTTATGAGTCAGGAAAATAAGCGGGTAAAAACAATCGTTACGGCCTCGCTGCTGTGATAATGCGCAAGCTAGTTAGAAGGTACATAAGAACAGTGGACAACGTGCCTGGCCTCCTGTTCTCGTGCCTAGCAGTATGGACGAAACATTCGGACCGACCTCCTGCGTGGTGCCAGAGTATATGGACAGACAAGAACAAATGTCACCCCCGCTGCCTCTGCCTGCCTTGGTAAAAGCCACAGTCAAGGACTAACATGGAGCTGGCCCTCTGCTGTCCCAGAGTCAGGAACACGAAACACGAAGACCGCGAATCCTCGCGCTTGGATTCCCTAGGAGTCAGGAATCTAAATCTAACAGAACGATCCTCGGCCTACGGCATGGCTGGTGCCGAGAGGCTCTAACAGATAGACAACACTGACCTGAAGAGGGCCTTCCTGCTGGTGCCACCAGGCGCCAGGAGCCTAACAGCGGGGACAACAGGCCCTCACTCGCATATATAACCCACAGTTCCAAGTCCAAATCGAAGCTGAAACGAATTTCCGCCTTCTGTTCCTCAACTGGCCTGGAACTGCCAGAGTCAGGGATAAACATGGACGGGGCCTACGCTGCTAAGCTCTGCCATAGTCCCAGACTAAACAAGTCGTGGGGAACCGGGCCTTCCTGCTGGGCTTGCTGCACAGTTGAGTATAGTCAGGAGATTCTAAACTACGAAAGCTGCCTCTGCTCCGAATTGCGCAGAAGAATCCAGACTAAAAACCACGGCGGCCTCGCTTGCACTTTTTAAAGCAACATCCAAGTGTGCCCTTTGCCAAAGTCAAAACATCACCATAGCACGGGGCCGCTCCTCCTGCTGTGGTGCAATGAGTCCAGGTTACCTATTAAACAATGGACAACCGGCCTGCCTGGCTGGTGCCTTGAGAGTTTTCAGGAGAACGGACAAATCGGACGTGCCTCGCTGCCTCTGCGAGGCGTCTCACGCCAGAAAAGATCTAGCGATCGTTAAGACCACGGTTACCTAGGCCTTCTGCTGGGACCCAGCGTACCAAGAACTAAACACCGGGCCGCCTCTGCTTGCTGTCATAGTAGTGCAGGACTAAACACGGGCCGGCCTCCTGCTGGTGTAACTAGAGTCCAACCGTGACTCAAACATTAGGCCCCGGACCTCCTGCTGGTGCCTAGAAAGTCAGGACAAACATGTGATGCCGTACTCCTGCATTGGTGCCCAGAACAGTAAGGCGACTAACATTAAGGGACCGGGCTCTCCAATCAGACTATAAAGGCCTGTCCATAGCTCAGACTTAAACACGCGACCGGCCTCCCTGCTGGTGCCTAGCAGTCAGGACTAAACACACACGAACCGCCTCCGTTGCTTCCTTGTCCCCGACCAAGACCCGTCAAGGTACTAAGACACTGGAGACCAGCCTCACCTGCTTTCAAGTCCAGAGTCAGACTAAGAAAGCACGATCGCCTCGCTGCTTAATCCGTGCCCAGCTATCCGATAACATGACTAGCGATATCACCCGACCGAGCCTCCTGCTGTTGCCTAGAGTCAGAGACTAAACACGGCCGGCCTCCTGCTAGGTGCCGTAGTCAAGGATGTACCGATTATCTAAAGCATTAGGACCCACCGACACTACCTCATCGCGCTTGGGTTGCAAACAGAGTAGGAACTAAACCTAGGGACCTTGGCGATCCTGTCTTGTGGTGTCCGCAATAGTTCGGATCGAACAACTGGCACCGTGGGGCTCTCCTTGCTCCTCCCAGGTGCACGAGTCCAGTCCAGGAGCTAAAATACAGTCGGCACCCGGCAACCTCCTGATGGTGCCAAGTCTAAGACTAAACAGGGTGGAGCCGCGGCTCGCTGGCTAAGGTGCCAGAGTCCCGCGGAGACTAAAAAACACGGAACACTAGGTTCCGGCCCTTGCGCTCCTGTATATAAGGTCCAATACAGCAGAGCTGAAACACGGACAGAAACCTCCTAAAGCCTATAACAGCGTGACCAGAATCAGGACTAAACACGGGCCGGCCCCTCCTAGCGTGAGCTAGCCTAGACGTCAGAGCTAAAACATGGCCAGGACCTCCTGCTGGTGCCTAGAGTCAGCGGACATAAAACAGGTGGAGCCGGAGACCTACACGCTGGTAGCCGAGTCAGGACATATAACATGCGAACCACCCAGGCCTCCTCGCTGGTGCCAGAAAGAAGTAAAGACTAAAAACGATGACCAGGCCTACTGCTAGGGTGCCCAGTCAGGACCTAAAACGACCGCCTCCTGCTGGATAGGCCAGAGTCAGGATCTAAACATGGACCTGGCTCCTGCCTTAAAGGTAGCCCAGCCACTCATAGTGAAGCTATACTCCAGCAACGAGACCGGCAACTGATTTCCCACTGCTGGTGCGCAGAGTCAGGAAACTGAAACATACAGCCAGGCCCGGCAAACTCCGATGAACGTGAAGTGTACCTAGATGTCATAAGGACTAACACCAAACTGACAGGCCAGCCTCAAGTTACTGACTCCCGCCGTGCCTATGAGGTCAGGTATCTAAAATCTTATGGACCCCAGCCATCAAACTGCTGGTGCCAGAGTAAGGAACCCAGAGCGTAAACATACGTATCCAACCTCGGCTGCTGAACCGTGCAACCCTGAGTCAGGAACAGCCCAAACATTGGACCAGGGCCTCCTGCTTGTGCCAGTACCTCCAGGAAGACTAAACCCACGTGACCGGTCCTTACCTGCTAGCGTGGAAAAACAGCAAAAGTCAAGAGACTCTTACCAACACGACCCGACCTCCTGCTCCAACGATAGCCAAAGAGTCAGGACTAAAATAACACGGACCGGCCTAACGCTGCATGGCTGCCAGAGTCAGGACTAAACACGGACCGCAGGTCTCTCCTGCTGGTGTCCAGAGTCATGGGACATAAACACGGGCCGCCTCCTGCTGTGCCTAGGTCGAAGGAACTAAACATAGGGCCAGGACCTTTCCTGCTGGTGCCAGAGTCAGACTGACATGGACCGGCCTCCTGCTGGTGCAGAGTAAGGACTAAACATGGACCGGCCTCCTGCTGGTGCCCAGTCAGGACTAAACACGGACGGCCTCCTGCTGGTGCCAGAGTCAGGACTAAACATGGACCGGCCCCCTGCTGGTAGAAGGTAGAAAAGCACTCTTCATTATTATCATTTTTCATGTTTTCACCGTGTTTTTGTGTCTGACGAGGTGAAAGTTTCGAGTTACGACGAGTGTAAGTGAAGCTTGTCTGAAACATCACCTTTCATGAACTCAAACTGTGAACGATAAAGTCCAGTTCATCCGTTCATAATACACTTGTGCGTTAACATAAGAGTCAGCTTTTAAGGCTTCTAAAATGGTCACAATTACTACTTTTAAGTGTGTACGAATATGTTGTGACGACCTGAATAATCACGTTTATTAATTAACTGATTCATCTTTACATCGTGTCTAATTATGACAGTTTAATTTAGTACGTTTAGTTCAGTTTTTATTTAAAGGGACAAAGCAAACATTTGACTCCAGTTTCCATCTGCATTTACAGCTACAAATGTCGAAATGAAACGTGTGCATCGCCATGGAGACAAGAAGTTGCGGCGCCAGGCACGTTACAGGTCAGATCTGTGGCGAGGCGAGCCCACCGCAGCGCTTTTTCAAGGTATTTTGAGCAATAAAAACCTAGAAACAGAGAAATATGAGCGCTGCGTTCACTGCGGGACACTCCGGCCGGCGCCGTGACATCTCGCCACCGCCGGGAAGGTTTCTTAGTGCAGCTTTAACTGGGAATAACGTGGTGAGAAAGGGCGTCTCCTCTCGAAGTGTCTGCGGTGCACTTTGTCCGAGTGCTAAGCTGCGTTTGACTGACAGCGACAGACTCGGACCTTCTTCTCGGCTCAGACTTCATGAGCGCTGCAGGGATTACCTCAGGGCTCTGAGTGCGGCCTCAGCTCCTTCAGCTCTCTTCTCATGCTAAAAGCGGCTTTTATCGAGCGTTTGATGGAAGTGGACTGGTGCTTCGGTGTCTTTTCTGCATGTTGGAGTAATAATCCTGTCTCTGAGTCTTTTTTGTCTGTTCTGCTGCAAACACAACCACAAACAATTCAATCCTTTTAGCATCAAATGTTGACATGAAATCATCTGAAGTGGTTGCATTTAAGAAAGCTTTCACTATTGTCTGTCTTCTGTCCAACTATACGCCATATTTGATTATTGTTAGTCGGAAGTTAATACGATGGTCTGGTTAGACTGTTTAGTCCTGTTTTAGTCCGTGTTTTAGGACCTGTGTTAGAAACGCCTTGTTTTAGACTGCTTTAGGCTATGACCTGTTTGTAGAGACCCTGTTAGCTGCTTTTAGACCTGCTTTAAGTCGCTAGCTGTTTAGGACTGTTTTAGACCTGCTTTAGGCTGTATTTTAGACCTGATTTAGACTGCTTTAGGTTTTTTAGACCATGTTTTAGACCCTGCTTTAGGCCGTTTTAGACTGAGACCTGCTTAGCCTGTTTAGACTGTTTTTAGACCTCCGTGTTTAGACCTTTAACTGCTTTTAGGCTGTTTTAGACCTGTTTATGACGCTGCTTTAGGGCGTGTTTGTAGACTGTTTTAGACAGTTTTAGAGCTGGTTTTAGTTGCTTTAATCCGCGGTTTAGTCCGGTTAATCGTAGCATGTTTAGACTTTACGGTTTAGCCTGTTTTAGTCCTGTTTTGTCCTGTTACTTTTAGACGGCTGCTTTAGGCTGTTTTAGAACTGTTTTAGACCTGCTTTAGGCTGTTTTAGACCTTGTTTAGTACTAGTTTAGACCTGGTTAGGTTCTGCTTTATCGGCGGTTTAGTCTGACTTATTATGCCGTTTAGACGTGGTTCATCCCAGTTTTAGTCCTGTTTATGACCTTATTTTGAGCCTCGAGTTTAGTCTTCTTTATCACGGTTTAGACCTGTTAGGTCCTGCTTTGTCCGTGTTTAGTCCTGGTGTTGATCCTTTTATCCGGGCGCAAAGGCGTCTGGCGGCGCGTCAGCTCGACGCTGCCGTCCGGCCGTTACTCGTGCTACGCCTGCGCGTTATTTCACGTCCTTCGTACTTGCGCCGGCTGCGTACGTTCGTTCCGCGCGCCGTACCGGCCTTTAATAACCCGTGCGTCACTCGCCCGCGGTAAATCAGTGGCCTCTGTGTCTCGATGCCCAGAGCCGTGGCGGCCTGCCTGCCTGCTAGTAGCCCTCGTACGTTTCCCGCTGGCCACGTGTAGACACCGACGACTCGAAGCGTAGTTCGCACGAGCCGGTCGTAACTCCCCTGACCTTGGGCCGGTGCAGATGCGTGGCCGTGCCCTTGCCCTCCCTCAGCCGCGCAGTACGCTCGCGTCGGTCGAACTCGAAACGACCCCCGCTCATGTTGCTCGAGCTCGAGCCGAATCCCAGACAGACGGGAGTCCTAGAGAAACTACATGCAAAGACAGTCTCCGGTGCGTGCAGTCCTCCGCGTTAGCCGGAGCTTATCAAACGATATGACGCTATCTCCCCTCACGCAAGCACCGAGAAGTTTTGAGTGCGTAAATCCAAACGCGTCTTCTTGAGTGTGATTTTGTCTTTCGCAATCCACTTCCGCGTTCTCTATGAATAAAGTTGCAGCAATTTGAAGACGAAATGGAAACTTCGTGTCCAACGTTTGTGCACGCTCCAGAGGTCTTACAGTGGCGCGCGCCATCTCGTCATGTTGACCCTCCGTGCCGCGGCCGTTCCGCTGAGCTATCTTCTGACAGAATTTTTGAGGGCGACCTATACAAGGCTGACCAATCCAACGGAAACACGAGCGCGCTCGTCCAAAATACGACCCAATCATTGCCAAGCGTGCGGCTGCTGCTGGAGCTGGCGCTGCATAGGAGGTCGTGCAGAGTCTTGTGCGCACTTCGGGACGCAGAAGGCATGCCATTCACAGATGGAACGGGGCCTGTGGTGGGGGTCCATTCCCTGCCACCCCCAGCACCCCGCCCCGCACTGTCGTTTGTGCTGGATGGAGAGTTTAGCTGTCTTTTTTTTACTTTAGACGTAGTGATAAAAGTTGGTGGCATTTTTGCGTGTCAAAAAGTGACGGGTCCGACTGTTTGGTAAACATAATAAACGGATTGCAGTTACGCTGTCCGGAGACCTAACTCGTCTGCTCCTCTGCGTGCTACCTTGGTGCTGGCAATTCTAACACAGATCGCTCTGAAAGAGGACGGCTTTGGTCATTTCAACACTTGGTACAAGAAAGTTTGACCTTCAAACTAAT
>BJKM01001291.1:47500-62932 GCA_015082035.1 Chaenogobius annularis | reverse complement strand
GTCCAGTCCAGATCCAGTCCAGATCCAGTCCAGTCCAGTCCAGATCCAGATCCAGCTCCAGCTCCAGCTCCAGCTCCAGTCCATCCAGATCCAGATCCAGATTCCAGTCCAGATCGATCCGGATCCAGTGCTTTCACGTTCCAGCCTCATTCCAAACCGGACTCAAGTCAGTGTTGACTCAAAATTAAAATGTGTTTAATTGTTGGACTTTGATGATTTGACTTGGGTTTTTACCTGAACTTTTACAGTGCATTTTTATGAGACTCATGATTGGACAAAACATGTGCAACAGGCTCCTCCCCTCTGGGCATGTGACCATTGTATTTCTCATTCGTCATTGTTATTAGAAGCTGCTGCTCCATAATAAGTATATAATGTTTATGTTTTGAGGTCAGTCGATCCAAACTATGGCCCGGGCCAAATGCGGCCCTCAGGCTTCTGCTAAATCGGCCCGAATAACCAAAAGTGTTTTTTACAGTCAATAAGAAACGTCTGCTTTGACAACCTAATAACAAACACTTTTATGGGATGCAAAAGGACATCAAACACACGCGGTCTGAGGCCCTCTGCTCCATTTGGTTTCAATATGTGGTCCTGGGACGTCCCTGGTCCAGACGCTGAAACTGTGTTCGTCTAATCAAATATGTTCAGAATCGATACAGTCATCTCATTTTAGTGTTACAAGTATTTTAATGTGAACAAACACAATTCTTTAAGGTTTCTGAGTCCAGCCTCAGGTGATGATGTCATCTACACATCATGAGGACTTACGAGCGCTCGACTGCAGCATTTCAAAACCGGATCCAGTGCTGTCTTTTTAGTTTCCTGGACAAGAAAAAGCGTGCGTCAGCTAACGTAGCGCTAACCTCACACCAGCTAACGTAGCGCTAACCTCACACCAGCTAAGTAGCGCTCACTCACACGAGCTAATGTAGCGCTCACCTCACACGAGAGCTAACGTAGCTCACCTCACACGCTCACCTCACACGCACGCCTCACACGAGCTAACGTAGCGCTCACCTCACACGAGCTAACGTAGCGCTCACCTCACACGAGCTAACGCGCGCCATTTGTCTTTTCTGGCGGTGTCAGCAGTCAAACTCAACATGTTTAAAGTGGACGTTCTTGGGGTTTTAGTCGGCCATTAAACTTTTAGGATTAGTATTCACAGACTTTTGGCCTGTAAGATTTATTAGACAGGATAAGAAAGTGTAAAATGGGGATGAGAGAAGGCAGGACATACAGTATATGTCGGAGTTTAGTCGAACTCGCACACTGCGGACGGCTGCACTTGGAGCCCGGCATACGTGTGCTGTGCCTTAACCACTCCACCACCGGGCAGCACTAGTATTCACATTTTAGAACTTAAAATACACAAACACATTTTACAAGGTTTGAGGACTTACGAACCGAGACTGTGGATCCGAACCGAGACTGTGGATCCAGGGATAATTAAAACTGGGTTTTTTTGAGCTTCAGCGAAGACGACCTCATAAACGTGTGTGACTGAAACAGAAAAACAACTCCAGTTTCTGATTGGACCAACTTTATGTTCTGGCTCCAGCGGCGGAAAGGATGGGACAATATGAAGGACAACAACAACGACAACGACAACAACGACAACGACAACGACGACGACGACAATGACAACAACAACAGCAGTCATGTGACTCGTCCATTCAAGTATTTTGGTACAAAAGCAACTCTTGTTTTAGTCGTCATGAATGCAGTTTTTCCGGACAAACACTGAATGTCGTACACTTTAGATTCAAATAAAGGAGTAAATATGAGACTGAAGGTTTTATAACGTTTGTTTTGGGGGAAAATCTGAAATGGTTTATTCTTTTTTGTTATTTGAATTAAATAATGCGGTTTTCTTTGTGACAAAAGGTCTTTTCACTTGTGTCTTCGAGTCTGTAAAGTCCAGATAACGATTAGAAAAGAATAAATGTGTGTGGTTCTGAGTCAGATCCAGACGTGGCTCGACAAACGTCTGAAGGCCAACGTCCAGTCGCATCAGCCACGAGAGAGGGGTCAGGGGTCAGGGTCAGGGGTCAAGGGAGAGGCGACACGCTGGCACACACACGACACACACGACATTATGATGTAAAAAGACAAAAGCACAAAGAGTTCAAAAACACACGTCTTCATTTGTTTGTTATTTTAGTCATTTTCTCAAAAAGAGGTGGAAAAGTATTTTTATTGCACTTAAGTGTAAAGTGTAAGACACTAAAATAAAACATGTAACAGTCGTGTTATTGCACTGAAACGCAGCAAAGGATCATGGTCCTTGTAGTTCCTTGACGCTCAGGCTGGCTCGCGGGCCAGACATGACGAAAAAATATACAACCATAAGAAATATAAGAAATAAACTATTATAAAGCCTATAATAGTTGTATAGAACAGTCGCACCTCCAGAGTCCATGTTCACGCATTAGCATTAGCGTTAGCAGCAGCAGGAACATGGACGTGAGCTCACTAGTTTTATAGTTTAAGCTGATCTTAGTGAAAGTCGCATTAGTGTGTTCACAGTCGCATCAGCGTGTACACGTTCATCAGCGTGTTACAGTTATATCATGGTGTCACTAGTCGCATCAGCTGTTCACAGTCGCATCAGTGTGTTCACAGTCGCAGGGTGTTCGTCGCATTAGTGTGTTCACATCGCATTCAGTGTTTCACAGTCGCATCAGTGTGCAGTCGCATCAGTGTGTTCACAGTCGCATCAGTGTGTCACAGTCAGTGTGTTCACAGTTAGTGTGTTCACAGTCGCATCAGTGTGTTCACAGTCGCATCAGTGTGTTCACAGTCGCATCAGTGGTGTGCACAGTCGCATCAGTGTGTTAGGTTCCAGTGCATCAGCGTGTTCACAGTGTGTTTCACATCAGTGTGTTCCAGTCGCATTAGTGTTCACGTGTTCACAGTCGCTCACATCAGTGTGTTTCACAGTCGCATTCAGTGTGTTCACAGTCGCATCAGTGTGTTCACAGTCGCAGTCGCATCAGTCGATCAGTTCACATGCATCAGCGTGTTCACAGCGCATCAGCGTGTTCACAGTCGCATCAGTGCATTTCGCATCAGGTGTTCACAGTCGCATCAGTGTGTTCACAGTCGCATCAGTGTGTTCACAGTCGCATCAGTGTGTTCACAGTCGCATCAGTGTGTTCACAGTCGCATCAGTGTTCACAGTCGCATCAGTGTGTTCACAGTCGCATCAGTGTGTTCACAGTCGCATCAGCGTGTTCACAGTTCGCATCAGCGTGTTCACAGTCGCATCAGTCGCATCAGCGTGTTCACAGTCGCATCAGCGTGTTCACAGTCGCATCAGTCGTTGTGTTCACAGTCGCATCAGTGTGTTCACAGTCGCATCAGTTGTGTTCACAGTCGCATCAGCGTGTTCACAGTCGCATCAGTGTGTTCACACAGTCGCATCAGTGTGTTCACAGTCGCATCAGTGTGTTCACAGTCACAGTCGCATCAGTGTGTTCACAGTCGCATCAGTGTGTTCACAGTCGCATCAGCGTGTTCAGTCGCATCAGCGTTCGCATTAGTGTGTTCACAGTCGCATTAGTGTGTTCACAGTCAGCGCTCGCAGCAGCTTCACTCTGACCTGTGTTTTACCTGTGGCTCATGATCCGTCCACGTTTGGACTGTTCTGGACGTTCTCCTCTCAGAGCATCAGCACAGAAGTTTGTTTTGTTAGCGCTACATTAGCGCTACATTAGCGCTACATTAGCGCTACATTAGCGCTACATTACCTCCACGTTAGCTCTACATTATCAGAATCAGACTGGGTTTATTGCCATTGTCAATGAACAAAATTCACAAACAGGAACTTAAGGTGCAGAACCTTAAGGTGCAACATAAAACACTGAGCAAGAATAAAATAACATATATTCAAACAAAAGGGCATGAAGAAACAATTTAAAATTACTATAGTATAAAATAATAACAAAAATAGGCATTTCTATGTACACAAGAGTTACAGTTAGATTTACAGTTGTAGTGCAGAAAGTGACAGTGAGTGATGAAGAGTTGCAGTTGAAGTGGGAGGAGTTTAAGAAGTGTTCATGAGTCCAACGGCAGAGGGAACGAAACTGTTCTTGTGGCGGGAGGTTCTGGTCCGGATGGACCGTAGCCTCCTGCCTGAGGGGAGTGGCCTCCTGCCTGAGGGGAGTGGCCTCCTGCTTGAGGGGAGTGGCCTCCTGCCTGAGGGGAGTGGCCTCCTGCCTGAGGGGAGTGGTTCAAATAGACCATGTCCAGGGTGAGAAGAGTCAGCTGGGTTAGCTCCACATTAGCTCCACATTAGCTCTACATTAGCTCCACATTAGCTAAACATTAGCTCCATTAGCTCCACATTAGCTCTACATTAGCTCCACATTAGCTCTACATTAGCTCTACATTATCTCTACATTATCTCTACATTATCTCTACATTAGCTAACACATTAGCTCCACATTAGCTCTACATTAGCTGCACATTAGCTCTACATTAGCTGCACATTAGCTCTACATTAGCTCTACATTAGCTCTACATTAGCTGCACATTAGCTCTACATTAGCTCTACATTAGCTCTACATTAGCTCTACATTTAGCACAGCTCTTTCATAAACCTGCTATAACTAACTCTAGTGAACATCTGAGCGTCCTCATCCACAGCTCTAAAAACTCTAAAAGCTCTAAAAACTTTCAAGAGAAAAGACTGTGTCCAGATCCAAAAATACACTGTCCAGAAGGTCGTCTGCTCCTGCTGGAGAACTTTCAGTATGATTCTCATTTCTGAAACAACTGTGGAAAGACAAATCCCGTGTCATGGAGAAGATGTCAGTGTGTTAGAACAATGACACTCTGGAGATCTGGTGAGGAACAATGACACGCCGAAGATCTGCGTGAGAACAATGACACGCCGAAGTCAGACACTCTGTGTTTAGAACAATGACTGAAGACTCTGAACTGAGATCTGCGTGAGGAACAATGACACGCCGAAGATCTGCGTGAGGAACAATGACACGCCGAAGATCTGCGTGAGGAACAATGACACTCTGAAGATCTGCATGAGGAACAAACAATGACACTCTGAAGATCTGTGTGAGGAACAATGACACTCTGAAGATCTGTGTGAGGAACAATGACACTCTGAAGATCTGCGTGAGGAACAATGACACGCCGAAGATCTGCGTGAGGAACAATGACACGCTGAAGATCTCGTGAGGAACAATGACACGCTGCCAAGATCTGCTGTGAGGACAAATGACACGCCAAGATCTGTGATGAGAACAATGACACGCTGAAGATCTGCTGAGAACAATGACACTGAAGATCTGCGTGGAACAACTGACACGTCGAAGATCTGTGAGGAAAGTGAACTCGAGATCTGGTGAGAACAAGACCGCCCAAGATCTGTGTTGAGGAACAAGACACATTTGAAGATCTCGTGGAACAATGACACGCTGAAAAGATCTGTGTGTGAGGAAACAACACGCTGAGATCTGTGTTAGAAACAATGACATCTGAAGATCTGTGTGAGGAAACAATGACCGCAAGATCTGTGTGAGGAACAATGGAACTTTGAACAAAGATCTGTCGTGAAGAACAATGACGGCCGAAGATCTGTGTGAGAACAATGAACAATGACACCCTTGAAGATCTGTGTGAACAAATGAACGGCTGAAGATCTTGGTGAGGAACAAGATACACGCTGAAGATCGTGTGAGGAACAATGACACTTTGAAGATCGCGTGTGGAACAATGACACGCTGGGAGATTGCGTGGAGAACAATGACACTTGAAGATCTGCGTGTGAACAATGACACCTGAAGATCTGTGTGAGGAACAATGACACGCAAGATCTGTCGTGAGGAACATGACACCTGAAGATCTTGGAGAACAATGACACTTTGAAGATCTGCGTGTGGAACATGACACGCTGAAGATCTGTGTGAGGAACAATGGACACTTTAAGATCTGTGAGAACAATACACGAAGATCTGGTGAGGAACAATGACACTTTGACTGCGTGAAGATCTGCTGTGAGAACATGACACGCTGAAGATCTGTGTGAGGAACAATGACACTGTTGAAGATCTGTGTGAGAACAATGAACACGCTGAAGATCTGTGTGAGGAACAATGACACTTGAAGATCTGTGTGAGAACAAATGACACGCTGAAGATCTGTGTGAGGAAACAATGACACGCCAAAGATCTGTGTGAGGAACAATGACACGTCTGAAGATCTGTGTGAGGAACAATGACAGCAGCTGAAGATCTTGTGTGAGGAACAATGACACTTTGAAGATTGCGTGGGAACAATGACACCTGAAGATCTTGTGTGACGGAACAATGACACTGAAGATCTGTGTGAGGAACAATGACACGCTGAAGATGTGTGGAGGAACAATGGACACGCTGAAGATCGGTGAGGAACAATGACCCTGAAGATCCGTGAGAAACAATGACACTTTGAAGATCTTGTGAGGAACAATGACACCTGAAGATCTGTGTGAATGAACCATCTGTGTGAGGACAGCTGAAGATCTGTGTGAGGAACAATGACACGCCAAAGATCTGTGTGAGGAACAATGACATGCTGAAGATCTGTGTGAGGAACAATGACACTTTGAAGATCTGCGTGTGGAACAATGACATGCTGAAGATCTGTGTGAGGAACAATGACACTTTGAAGATCTGCGTGTGGAACAATGACACTTTGAAGATCTGTGTGAGGAACAATGACACGCCAAAGATCTGTGTGAGGAACAATGACACGCTGAAGATCTGTGTGAGGAACAATGACGCGCCGAAGATCTGCATGAAGAACAATGACGCGCCGAAGATCTGTGTGAGGAACAATGACCCGCTGAAGATCTGTGTGAGGAACAATGACATGCCGAAGATCTGTGTGAGGAACAACGACACACGCTGAAGATCTGTGTGAGGAACAATGACACTCTGAAGATCTGCGTGAGGAACAATGACACTCTGAAGATCTCCGTGAGGAACAATGACACTTTGAAGATCTGTGTGAGGAACAATGACACGCTGAAGATCCGTGTGAGGAACAATGACACTTTGAAGATCTGTGTGAGGAACAATGACACGCTGAAGTTCTTGGTGTCCCCTGGTTCCCCTGACGCTGGTCCATTTTCTGTCACAAACAGAGGCTTCGGGGATGTCACAGAAGAACAATCCTTACTTTTTGAGTCTTGATAGTTCACATCATCCTTCAATCGTCCTAATGTTCCCTGACGTTGCTTTATTTGTCGTTGAGTCCCTTCTGTGTAAACGAGAAGTGCGGACTGCTTAACGCTGACGTATCGTGGCCGTACTTCTACTGGAGTGGCCGTTCCCCGTCTTTCCGGCCCTGAACAGCGCTTGAACAGCCCCTTCTCAGTCAAGCATATGATAATGTGTGTGTTATTTGCGCACGCCAGATGAATATGGAAATGGCTGGAGCGAGGAAGCAGGATCCCTTGTGATGTTAGGAATATGGAAATGCTGGTTACAGTGTTAATCACAGCACTGGGCTGAATTAATGGAGTGGTGAGCGGCTATGCTAATGTGATGCACAGGGGATCGCGGCATATTAAGTCGCGTAAGCAAGAGGAGCTGCAGATATACGGCGAATGAGGCGTTTATATGCAAAAAAGCAGCGCGGATTATTCCGACCAAAGGCGGCGTACGTGTCACTAAAGGATTCATTATTGTCCTGCTGCAGATTGAGCTGCAGGTGAACATTCAGAGCTGTCCATCACCAGCACAAGCGCCGTGGATTTGACTTCCGTCTCAAACAGTAAATAAATACATTTGGTGTCTTGAAGGGGTAAAAGCAGATGTTTTGTCCAGGTTTATGGCTAACTTTATCATCATTACACTTGAAGAACAGCATCAGAAGATAAAACTACAAATAACAGCATTTTTACTGTTCCCCACATGACGTGTTCATATGAGCACTAATTAGCTTCTAATGAGCTCTAATTAGGCGCAGCCATGTAGAACATACAGCAGTTTAACACAATTATGATCATGATGTATGATTAATATGACTATTCGGCGGTCCTGAATCCTGACAAAACATTACCAAGTCCAACATTTATTTGACTTTCAAGTGTCTCTTGTGTTCCAGGTCGTCCTCAGAGGTTCTCACGTCTACGTTCTCTCTGGAGCAACGGAACGGTGAGTTTAGAGTTTAGAGTTTAGACAATTCTGACGAGGACGACGCAGCAGAAATGAGCCTTTTCTCATGGGTTTGAGTCCAGTCACAGGCGCCGTTTTGAGGGCCGTTTAGAAACATGGAGAAGCTCCTAAATCCTCCTCTTCCTGCACCTTCACCTGTGGTTGCACAGCAGCATTAGGTAACGCGCTGGGAGTCTTGCTGCAGCCTTCTACTTAGCATTCAAAGCCCAAATCAAGGCGCTGTGATAAGGCCTGTCGCAGCGGCAACAGTTGCTATGGGAAACCTGAGGCAGGATGCTGAGGAGAAGGAGCGGGGAAGCGTCTGGGGAGAGGGAGGGAGTGCAGCAGCAGACAGACCATGCAGGACACTGGAGGACACGTTTTTGGGACTGAATTGCTAAAACAACGACATTTGTCTCGCTGGGTTTCGAATGACGTCATGATTTTAGACTTGGTCACGCTTTTGGTGAAGAAATGAGCCGAAGTCACCGTGACGACGTCTCGATGTCGATGACATCATAGTCTGTGTGTACGTGAGCGGGGCGGGTCTACGCGACGGGCGCCACCGGTCGACGGAAGACGAGCGAGCGATGAAGCGACGAGCGACGGAGACGGCGACTGAAACGCGAGACACGACTTGAAGACGAGTGAAGACTGAAGCGAGCGACGAAGACGAGCGACTTGAAGACGAGACGAGCGAATGAAAGACGAAGATGAGACGACGGAAGACGGACTGAGACGAAGACGAGCGACTGAAGACGAGCGACTGAAGACGAGCGACTGAGACGAGACGAGCGACTGAAGACGAGCGACGGAAGACGAGCGACTGAGACGAGACGAGACGAGCGACGAAAGACGACGAGCAACCGAAGACGAGCGACTGAAGACGAGCGACTGAAGACGAGCGACTGAAGACGAGCGATTGAAGACGAGCGAACCGAAAGACGAGCGACCGAAGACGAGCGATTGAAGACAGCGACCGAAGACGAGCGATTGAAGACGAGCGACCGAAGACGAGCGACGGAAGACGAAGCGACGAAGACGAGCGATTGAAGACGAGCGACCGAAGACGACCGAGACGAGCGACGAGAAGACGACGACTGAAGATGAGACCGAAGACGAGCGACTGAAGACGAGCGACTGAAGACGAGCAGATGAAGACGAGCGACGGAAGACAAACAACCGAAGACGACCGACGAAGACGACGAGTGAAGACGAGCGAGAGTGGAAGACGAGCGACTGAAGACGAGCGACTGAAGACGAGCAAATGAAGAGAGCGACTCAAAAGGGAATGAATAGACCAGTTTTTCATAAAAGTATTTTAACTGTGAGAAGAAACAAACTCCTCATCATCCAAATAAAGCAGTCGAGGTCAGATCGTCAGATGGTCAGATCGTCGATGGTCAGATCCTCGATGGTCAGATCGTCTGTGGTCAGATCCTCGATGGTCAGATCGTCGATGGTCAGATCCTCGATGGTCAGATCGTCGTGGTCAGATCGTCGTGGTCAGATCGTCGAGGTCAGATCCTCGATGGTCAGATCCTCGATGGTCAGATCCTCGATGTCAGATCGTCGTGGTCAGATCGTCGTGGTCAGATTGTCGTGGTCAGATCGTCGTGGTTAGATCATGTGTCCACCTCCATGACCGTAAAGAGTCCATGTAAACGTGAAGGATGTGTGATTGACAGGCGGCCACAGGGGCATGATGGGAGAATGATGAACGTCGCCATGACGCAGGTGGGTTTGGGCCAAAGGGAGAGAGAGCGAGGAGGAGGAGAGCGTCGCTATGGAAACGAGAGGTGTTGACTTAGCGCAGTTTCGAGAATCGAGTGACGTATGGGAGAAAAGAGGAGAGAGGAGAGGAAAGAGGGAGCAGAGGAAAGGAGGAGAGGAAGAGGAGAAGAGGAGAGGAAATGAGAAGAGAGAAGAGGAGAGGAGAGGAAAGGAGGGAGCGAGAGAGGAGAAGGAGAGAGGAGAGAAGGAGGAGAGAAGGAGGGAGAGGAGAGGAGGAGAGAGAAGAGGGAGCGAGGAAGAGAAGAGGAGGAGAGAGAGAGAAAGGAGAGAGAGAGGAGAGAGAGGAAAGGAGGAGAGGAGAGAAGAGGAGAGAGGAAGGAAAGAGGAAGAGAAGAGGAGAGGAGAGGAGAAGAGGACGAGGAGAGGAGAGAGAGAGAAAGAGAGAGAGAGAGGAGAGGAGAGGAAAGGAGAGGAGCGAGGAGAGAAGAGAGAGAGAGGAGAGGAAAGAGAGGAGGAGAGAAGAGGAAGAGGAAGGAAAGAAGCAGAGAGAGGAGAGGAGAGAGGAAAGGAGGAGCGAGGAGAGAAGAGGAGACGAGAGAAGGAGGAGAGGAAGAGGAGAGGAGAGGAGAGGAGAGAGAGAGGAGAGGAAGGAGAGAGAAGAGAGAGAGGAGAGAAGAGAGAGAGAGAGAGGAGAGAGAAGAGAGAGGAGAGAGGAAGAGGAGAGAGAAGGAAGAGAGAGAGAGAGAGAGAGAGAGAGGAAAGAGGAGAGAAGAGGAGAGAGAGAGGAGAGGAGAGAGAGAAGAGAGAGAGAGAGGAGAGGGAGAGAGGAGAGGAAAGGAGGGAGAGAGAAGAGGAGAGGAGAGAGAAAGGAGGGAGCGAGAGAGAAGAGGAGAGAGGAGAGGAAAGGAGGAGAGAAGAGGAGAAGAGGAGAGAAGAGAGAGGAGAGGAGAGAAGAGAGAGGAGAGAGGAAAGGAGGAGAGAAGAGGAGAGGAGAGAAGAGGAGAGGAGAAGGGAAAGAGGAGAGAAGAGAGAGAGAGAGGAAAGGAGGGAGCGAGGAGAGAAGGGAGAGGAGAGGAAAGGAGGAGAGAAGAGGAGAGAGGAGAGAAGAGGAGAGGAGGAGAGGAAGGAGAGAGAAAGAGGAGAGGAGAGAGAAGGAAAGGGAGCGAGGAAAGGAGGAGAGAAGAGGAGAGGAGAGAGGAAAGGAGGAGCGAGGGAAAGGAGGAGAAGAGGAGAGGAGTCCAAACCAGGACTAAATCAGGACTAAACCTGGTCTAACATTGACTTAAGGGAGATAAAGAGTGAGGAGAGACATTTGGACAAATATTCACACAAAAAGGAAGGAGACGAGCGAGGAGCGAGTTGAGGAGCAAAGCAGAAGGTCTGAGAAGACGAGAGCGGTGAAACGTCCCATCGAAATATGTCCAAATGAAACCGGTTTTAGGTTTTTATACTGACGTTTTGGAAGAACATTTGAATATCAGTTTATCGTTTATCAAAATGCTGATTTAGAGATGGAGATGATCTTCTGTGGGTCTTCTGGCAGGTATCTCACTTGTGGTTTAGTCCTGATGTGGTCCTGGTGCGGTCTTTGTTAGTCCTGGTTCAGTCCTGGTTTAGCCCTGATTTCTGTTGAATTGCCAAAATATCTTCTGAATTTGAGAGCTTTTCCTTGAGTTCACTTGGCTCCACCTGACGACCCCTGACCTGACGACCTTTGGCCTGACGACCCCTGACCTGACGACCCTTGGCCTGACCCCAGACCTGACAAAAGCGTTCCACCTTTAATTCAATTTTTTTTTGTGACGCCCAAAATCACAGCAGTAGTGGTCTCGAGGGGCGACAGTGGAAAACAAAATAAACAGCTTTCATTGGGACTTGGTAATGTCCCACATCCTGTGTCCTCAGACAGATGTCCCAAGCCCCCCTGTCCTTGGACCCTCCTTCTCGGCCAGGAAAAACTACCAAACCTCTTTGGGAAAAAGTAGAAACCTGTAGGAGTTCCACAGTGAAGGAGAGATCCTCCTCCCTCGGACGGACAGGAGGACGAGAGAGAGACAGAGGAGCTGGACCCACTCAGGAGGAGAACCAGGTCTTCAAGGCTGATGAAGAACCGTTCATCTGGAGCAGAGACCGTTTCTCCAGCAGCTGAGGAGCATCTGGAGCCACAAAAGATCTTGACTCACACGAAACAGACTTATTGTTGTAGATATAAAACTCTCACATTGTGGCGTGTGACCGAACTCAGAGATGAACACGTGACGAACATGTGACGAACATGTGACGAACATGCGACGAAAATGCGACGAACATGTGACGAACATGCGACGAACATGTGACGAAGATGCGACGAAGATGCGACGAAACATGTGACGAACATGCGACGAACATGTGACGAACATGTGACGAACATGCGACGAACATGTGACGAACACGTGACGAAACATGCGACAAACATGTGACGAACATGTGCCGAAGATGCGACGAACATGTGACGAACATGCGACGAACATGTGACGAAGATGCGACGAAGATGCGACGAACATGTGACGAACATGCGACGAACATGTGACGAACATGCGACGAAGATGCGACGAAGATGCAACGAACATACGACGAAGATGCGACGAACATGTGACGAACATGCGACGAACACGAGACGAACATGTGACGAACACGCGACGAAGATGTGACGAACATGCGACGAACACACGACGAACATGTGACGAACACGCGACGAACATGCGACGAACACGCGACGAACACGCAACGGTCATGTGATGAACACGCGACGGACATGTGACGAACACGCGACGAACATGTGATGAACATGTGATGAACACGCGACGAACATGTGACGAACACGCGACGAACACGCAACGGTCATGTGATGAACACGCGACGGACATGTGACGAACACGCGACGAACATGTGACGAACATGCGACGAACACGCGACGAACATGTGACGAACACGACGAACATGCGACGAACACGCGATGAAGACGCAGAATAACACGAACACGTGAATATACAAATGAATAAATAAAGACTCAAGACAGGTTTTTTCCACAGACTTCCACTGCCATTTTATGTGCCAGGTTTTTTAATGTTCAAAGTGACCTTTCTAACAGAACATCGCTCATAAAGATAAACCTGTGCAATCAGCTAATTAGAGTAACAATTACAATAAAGGTAACACTTGATTTGAAAAAAGAAACCAAAGAAATAAATCCAAACGAGATAAAAACGCAAACTGAAAAAACACTTAGAGTCGTTGAATTTTTTCAAAAGTGATCTATAAGTTTCTATATTTGTCATGTACTCGTCTTGAGGATAAAAAATATTCACGACCGTCGGCTGCGCGCTGAGTCCCTCTGAACGCGCTCAGAGTCCCACTGAACGCGCTCAGAGTCCCACTGAACGCGCGCTGAGTCCCACTGAACGCGCGCTGAGTCCCTCTGAACGCGCGCTGAGTCCCTCTGAACGCGCGCTGAGTCCCTCTGACGCGCGCTGAGTCCCTCTGAACGCGCTCAGAGTCCACTGAACGCGCTCAGAGTCCCACTGAACGCGCGCTGCTGAGTCCCTCTGAACGCGCTCAGAGTCCCACTGAACGCGCTCAGAGTCCCACTGAACGCGCGCTGAGTCCCACTGAACGCGCGCTGAGTCCCTCTGAACGCGCGCTGAGTCCCTCTGAACGCGCGCTGAGTCCCTCTGAACGCGCGCTGAGTCCCTCTGAACGCGCTCAGAGTCCCACTGAACGCGCTCAGAGTCCCACTGAACGCGCGCTGAGTCCCTCTGAACGCGCGCTGAGTCCCTCTGAACGCGCGCTGAGTCCCTCTGAACGCGCGCTGAGTCCCTTCTGAACGCGCCTCAGAGTCCCCTGAACGCGCGCTGAGTCCCTCTGAACGCGCTGAGTCCCTCTGAACGCGCGCTGAGTCCCTCTGAACGCGCTCAGAGTCCCTCTGAACGCGCGCTGAGTCCCTCTGAACGCGCGCTGAGTCCCTCTGAACGCGCGCTGAGTCCCTCTGAACGCGCGCTGAGTCCCTCTGAACGCGCCCTGAGTCTGAACGCGCGCTGAGCGCGCTGAGTCCCTCTGAACGCGCGCTGAGTCCCTCTGAACGCGCGCTGAGTCCCTCTGAACGCGCGCTGAGTCCCTCGCTGAGTCCCTCTGAACGCGCGCTGTCTTTTGCCTCCCGCTCGGGTCCGATCGCACACGGAAAAAACACGGAAAACACAGATGCGAAGAAATCCTCCGTCAGCGATGAGCCGGTTATTTTCTGTTGTCCACCGGCGAGGACAGAGGCCGCCGCCGCCGCCGCCGCCACGCCCTGTTCCCGTTCTGGCCGCGCTGCGTTCTGAGCGCATCCGTGTTTTGTCTTTCCGCAGTTCGTCTGATGCAAAACTCTATAAATCCGAAAAGAGGTGGGTTTTCACAGGCACCAGTGTTAACAATAGCAGCTAGCTCAATGCTAATAGCGATAGCGCTGCATTGTTATCGTTCCGCCCGACGTGAATACCGATTCGACTGGCGGAC
Source organism: Chaenogobius annularis (assembly GCA_015082035.1). NCBI lineage: Eukaryota > Metazoa > Chordata > Actinopteri > Gobiiformes > Gobiidae > Chaenogobius > Chaenogobius annularis. The sequence continues at coordinate 48,494 of BJKM01001291.1, read as the reverse complement.
GCTGCTAGCGTGACACGCCGCTATTAGCTGGGCAGTTGCTACGATTAACGCTAGCCAAGGAACATCCGTGATGGCAGTTCTTCCCCGTCGGAAAAACATGTCGCGCGGCTACAAAATAGAACAAAATACTCTCAGTCCCGTACGTATTACATGTATATCCCGTATTTTGTGTGTATGTGTGTGCGTGCGTGTGTGTTAGCGTTTCCTCCATCACCCGAAAATCCTGTATTATGTCTTTAGCAGCACAGTCAGAGCGGCCATGTTGAAAAAGGCGGGCCACGATAATCCCTCTTTTATATATTCTTTAGACGTCCCCAAAGCTCAATAAAGACTTCTTTTTTTATAATTTACTTCTTTGAATGAAAATATATTTACGGTTTATATAATATGTACTTTCTGTCCGTTATATCAATATAGCTTTCCTTTTGTCCGCCGCTCGCTCCGAAGACGACGGCAGCCACAAAAATGGGTGAGAAAAGTTGCAAAAGTGATGGGTGGTCTTGTGTCTATGAAAATCCAGGTCAGAAACGCCCCCCTCAAAGCATGGTCTGTTATGCAGTGCCCGTGCCAAAGCCGCCGCGGCGACCGCCATTATGTCTCTCTCCAAGTATATACACTGGAGCGGATAGATTGTCATTGGGAGCGTTTTCTTGGTTTTGTGGTCACAGATGATGCAAGTTGGCTTGGTTTCCGTTGCGCCTTTGGCGAAGGGTCCTCGCGACAGAACGTGTAACTGAATGATTGTGGCGTTTACGTAATTCCCAAGCTGGTCTTTCCTTTCTTCTGGTGATGGGAAGAACACTTTCCCAACACCTTCTCCGTTAGCTACAATCAGTCGCTCCGGCTTCAGATTTGAGTCTCTTGCACGTTTTCTTTCGAGCCGCTTTTAAAAAGCAGCGGCTCGTTTTGGCCCTTGGCCATGAGCCCTTTCAACGAACTGTGCAGGCCCAGCTGCGGCAAAGGGACCGGAGTCGGGAGGGTCCCGCACGAGGTC